>JADWOT020001368.1:0-145875 GCA_036345935.2 Taenia hydatigena
CAGTTATTTCTTTAATGCTAAGCAAATAAGGCGTCAAAGGAGGTGACTGGAGCTGCATCGGTAATTGAACTCAATACCACTGTCCTTTTTATCTCTAAGCAGACAATGCCGAAGAGATGATACGACATTTTTGTATGTAGGACGACATAAACGTGTACTAAGCAAACATGGGAACGATTTATTCACAACAACAACTCATGACACATAGGTATCCATGAAGTGCAAATAGGAAGAAGTTTTCATCACTTCATAGCGGTTGGAAGTGTGGATACATGCATACTACAGAGCCTGGAGGGGAATTATGCATTGGGTCCGATCATTGTTACGCTGATAAAACAAGCGTGGATTAACAATTAAAAATTATGGAGGTGCAATCGATGGAGCATAATATGAAAGCGGCATTGTAAAGTAAATTAAGTCCCCTGGTACATTGAGCGGCGAGCTAGCATGATCAAAACTAGTGAATTTATCCCGCGCGTAGGTGGGCTTGTAGTCGTAGAAATTGAGAGACTTCAGTGTGGATAGGTCAGAGTAGATGGAAGAAAAGTTGAATGCGCTGACATGCGGGGAGGTGTAGCTCGGAATATTGGACGAATGTGCCTTGGGTGCAGATGATGAGACGGTGGAGTGAGGGACGCAAATCGAAGTGGGCCTTGAATGGAGTGCTTTGCGTTGGTGCCTTTTCGACTTTTGATATGCACGTTCGTGTCTGATTCTATCTATCCCCGACCTCGGTCTAAAATGTGCAAATTAAAATGGATTTTAAAATGACCAGCACTAGAAGTTCACGTGTGAGTCAAAATCTACCTGCCGTCCCTCTTTGGAGGTTTCTGCTAACGCAAGCGACGCGTGTGCATGCCCAGTCACAAGATTTGCAAAATAACTAACGTGAAAACAACTCGATGAACATAGACGAAGCGACTTGACTAAAAATCACAACACCTGGCCACGTAATCATTAATTTATTCAACTACTGCAGATTATTTGATTGCGTCATGTTCACACAGCTTTCGTAGTATCTGGTCACCGCTGCAAGGACTTGGTGACATTTTGGCGTGGGCCAAACGCGATTACTCTAAATTGTTCGCATCATACCCATGGAACTGAGTATTACTACTTCTCCCTAGTCCATTCGAGAACACGAGTTTTGTCTTTACAGCATTTCGGTTGCCGCACATCTCTTTATCCCCTCCAAAAATGATGCTGAGCCAGAGCTTCAGTCAAAACATGTAGATCATTAGTCTGCACTGCCGAACTAGCTTTGGCTTTCTTTACAGCTCTAATGGTGTCATTATTAAAACAATTGGCTCTCAAAGCACCGGATCTCAGTATGCGTCTTGTTAATTCTATTATCAATCCCATGGTATCATGTTTCACTGTTTACTACTTGAATTCGCTTAGAAAACACGAAATTTGAGCAGTGACACTACACCTCCGCTGAGTCAGTTTCGTTTTAAGTAACCTATTTTTCCACTATTTCACTCCCCTCGGATATCAAAAATGTTTCCTACGAGCAGAAGATCGACAAAATAATCCCTTATCAAATTGATTCATTTTCTTGCCCAAACTTTACATTCGTGTCATTTTTAAGTACTGCCAAAGGGAGTCGCATGCAGTTAATCTGGGTGAAAAATTTGAGCCAATTTGATTCACGCAGCGTTTTCCACAAAGTACACAGTGATGCTTGCTTATCTGCATAATCTAAACGCCAAAAATACTAGATCAACTATTAGGATATCTTAGGATGCGAAATGTCATGAATTTTCCCTGCAATTAACTCATCACGTCTACATTCTCCTCCCTCTTCCCTTTCCTATCCCGAGCTGGCTTCGTCTCTGCCCTACTTGTGTGGTTGATGTTTTTTCCTCCAGTGGTGATGGCGGTGCGAGAGAGTCGGGTTCCATACAGGAAGGTAGTATGTACCGCCAAACCACCTGCTCATCCAATCCCGACCTCTGGTCCGTCGCAGCCATGCTTTGTTTAGAACATGTCGCCACCACTAGGCGTAGAAGCACTGGCCTAACAGCAACAAGCCTCTTCAATGTGCTTGAGCCTATTCGCTGATGTGCATAAAGGATCCAGGAACTTGACGTGGGTGGATAAGAGACCTTATAATAGCACTCTCCACTCTCTATCTTAATTAAGACAGACCTACATTCAGGCCTTTCAAAAGCCCTGATTATATTATGCTAATACGGAACAGAATTCAAGAAACATAAGTCCACCAGACAAATATTTTTGAGAAGTACAAATAAATTAACAGAGGTATCATGATGCCGACTGAGGAGACTTGCGTACGTCTAAATGCAGCACTGCGTCAAGAATATGTGGGAGGCCTAATACACGAGTAGAAGCTCATGCTATATAACATAAATGCACAATGGCTGCAAATTATTCCCTCTTCACTTACATGGCTACTGTCCACGCGCTACTGTGCTGTTATCAAATGCCTGCATACCCACGCTCGCAACTGCGAAAACACACAGCTTTGTACTCCGTGCTACCTCTTATTCCTCAAGACCACTGTCCGCTACTGACCGACTTATTAATAAAAAAATTGACTCATCGACAATTCACTCATACATTTAGAAATGTAAAATTGCTGTAAGGATTTTTATTGGCACTTTACTCTTCCTGCTTTGAGAGACATCACCACCTTCGAGAGCACCAATTTGCAGGGTGTGACCCGTTCATACATATGTATATTTCGCTTTGGTCCAATGATTCCTTGTAGATGCTGCCAGATTGGGCTGTTTTCCTGGTTCGCATGAGTTGAGGGAGTTGCTTCGGCTGTGAGTGCAGAATCTAAAACATGCACCCACCACACCTCTTGGAGGCCTCCATTCCTGCACACGCACACACACACACTAAACATGTACTTTCATCAACGAAAATATATGTGGTGGCAGAACTCACTTCACATTGCATCATCAGACGGCGCCCATAGCCAGGTCTCCCGTTCAGAGCAACAATTAATCATTTGTCTTTATTACGCTAATATTGTTTTGAATGCGCTGTTTTGTGGCAGCACTTACTTAGCATTGATTACAAAGCTAAGCCATCCCTTAAGCGGCGAGCCGACGATGATGTGACATTATCACTTACATATTTATGTTAGACCTAAATGAGAACAGCGAAATGATTGCAAAGCATGGCGACAATTATTATCACATCTGTTCGACCACATCCATTGATGTGTCGTACCGTAGTTGCCCTCACTCAGTGAAACACGCATAGCCTGGTCGCACTCCTATGTCTCAGCATTTGAATGCCAAGGCACCTCAACCCTTTTATGCAAAGGAGAGGTGAGTAGAATAAATCATTGCACGTAAAGGAAAGCGGAACAAAGGATGTGGGCGTATGGCATGGTCGCTGGTGTCAGTAAATGCCGTCGAAAAAGGCCACAACCGAGGAGAAAGTAAGACGCTAAACCCGTACAGCACGATATAGCACATTTGCCTCCTTAGCAAGAGATGACTATGCTCAGAGACAATAGCCATCGTATAACATCATGTTGATTCAAAGTAAAAGTAATCACAAATACGAGATTCCCATTTCCATCCCATAGATGGGTGGGCTACGTCACTCGAAAAGTACTACCTTGTCAATGAATTTTGCGACCAGAAATCAACGCCTTGTAATGCTTTAGTCGGCTGACATTATCAGATGTGTTTGATCGGGGTGCAAAGGTTTCACCCTCCAAGCCGAGGTGCGACAACTTCCAAAGCTCTGAAGAGCAGACGGAGACAGCCCGTAAGCATATGAAAAGCAAAGCGTATGCAAACGTTGGTGGGTGGCACGCTCCGAGTAACCTCCTCCATTCACTTCACTTTTAGGCACACGGCCAAGCCGTTCCAGCGCCTTCGTGCGGTTTTGCCAGACCTTAGCCTGCGCCTGCTGTTGGACATCGTAAATTAATGATTTTGGACTCATTTCTTGTAGTAGCACTCACATAAACGTTCATTCGGGATTGGTGATCCAAACAAGCACTTAATATATAAAATACAAATGATGCGCTATCAAAAGGGGCTTATGCAGGAAAGCCACGGATGAGTTATGGTTAGATGAAGATTGATGAAGATGGAGATGAGCAACGGAAACATCATCTCAAGAACGACTGATTCGGAACAGCTCAGAGTGCCTTTAAAGTGTCCAAGTAGGTTTATCGGTAGAACAACTTGTATTGGAGAATCGGGGGGGAGGGGGGGGAGTGTGGAATGGGTTTAATTTGTATGCAAGCGGTTGATGTTAACGTCCCTTCTTAACGTACAAAAGCAATTAATGTAGGCGTTGACGGAATCGGAGTTCGCGTGACATAATTGAGTTAAAGATGTTAGAGTATTTTGTCAGCAAAAGCGTCCAAGCTATTTACAACGTTAACGCACTGGCCTACCCATCGGTTATTTTGATGGGAACAGTTTATTCGGCTTCATGCATGCTACCTTCCAACCTCTCCTAGTGTGTTAAATAGCTGCAACGAATTCGCTGACAAAATACTTCAGCACCTTTTGCTCAATCATGCCATGCAAACTTTAACTCCGTTAACGCCTACATTAATTGCTTATATGCATTAAGAAGGGGATTTAACATCAACCACTTACATATAAGTTGAAACCATTTCACACCTCCTCAATTCCCCACAAAATCGTTCGATAAAACGAGATGCTTCTAATCGCTTTCTTGATCACCTTGACCATCCTTAACGTCCTCGTTGAAGAAAATGCGATTCTTTCAAGTGTTCAAAAGCTTCTCACTATTTACACATTCGCCTCTGACCCTGGGTGCTCGTCCGCTATAGAGCACTTCAACATCGCTCACAGCGTCGCCGCAACTGTGCACTACGTGCGCTCATTGATGCCGACGAACAGTGAGACAAGTTTCTTTGCTGCTTTGGAGCACATACGGGTGTCTGCCTGCTCAATGCAGGAGGCCTCGAGAGCAAGCGCGCTGTACGAAATTCTGCAAAACTTACAGGTTCGTCATGGTAGAATTTGATAGCCTCTCGAGTAGTGTTGACACCTACGCTGAGGTAACCTTGCATGTATGTGTGCCATGTGAACGCGTCTAATCCGAAGCAAACCCATGTTATTTAACCACCAACTTATCCAACATTATCACACTCAATTTTGAGGTGTGGTAGAATCGTAAACACACTACGCGACAACAGAGCTAACTCAATTCCTAAAACCGAGTTGCTTATAGAAAGAAATAGCATGGTGACATTCACTACCTCGGTATTCTAACGCCTTCTGGTAACAGTATCGAATACTGTGCTTATCCCATCTCTACTGCCCAACTAACCATCAGTGGAATGGGAAAGTAATCAGCGTCAGAGCCAATAAGCTCACCAATAAGCTCAGCACTGCAATGTCAGCATCTGTGCAAATTCTTGGCAATACTTTGAAGTTGTTATTTAACATTGATGCATTGTTCGCTCATTTTACATCAATCCGCCCCACCTAGGTTTGTTATTTTTATTCCTTACAAATCCCTCTGCATCCGCATTTTCATCCTTAACCAATTGTGGCACTCGTCGTTGCAAGTAGCGGTGAAGGGAATAAAAATGTTTTATATTGCATGTGCTCGCCACCAAAATGTGTATCAGACGCATTAAATTATTGTTTTGCAATTTTAGCGAAGTGCATTAAACTCCGCGGGGTTCAGCGTGTTACTGGGGCCTCCCTTAGCTAGCGACTGTAATTTGTCGAACGAGTGGATCAATCTCGGTAACCCAAAGGAGCTGCAACGAGCTCAACTCTACCTGATCTCCTACTACTGTCAAGTGTTGGGTTCCACCTCTGTCTTTGTTAACCACCTCACCAACATTAGTCGTGGTTTATACTCTCCACCCATCGCTGCGGTATCTGTTGTATTTCAGCGCAAGACTATTCTACGAGGCATTCTTGTCTATCTCGTCAACAATGGATGGAGGCGCATTGCACTGTTCTACGACTTGCACACTACCATCCTCTACATTTCTGAGATGTTAGATTCAATCCTATTAACACTTTGCCTCTCCCGAAACAGGCGCACCGTGCTTGAACTCTTGACTAGTGTTCATATCACATCGGCGACAAACTTTACGAGATTACTAGAGCCATTGGAAGATCATTTGGACGGTAAGCGATCACTTTGGTCCCCATGCGAGTTGTTTCCCTTCTTTACTCGCTCAAACATCTTATTTAGTGGCGCTGATATTAGCAAGACCAGAACTGGCAGTGAAATTCGTAGTGGGCGTTAAGAACTTCGCCAGAATCAAGCAAGGGCGGATCGCACTCATGCACGTGGATCCCACGGATATGCTTACTTACGATGCCTTGCGTGCATGGGGAGCGCATTTGTCTCGAGCTGGACCCACATGGACTGCTAGTCGTTCGCTCATCGTTGTCACAGCACTGCCCAAGGGCACCAGATACGACGAGGTGTCAATACCGTATAAGGAGGTAATCTGCATCACTTCGCCCTCATTCTACTTTTCTCCTACATTTCAACTACACACAGGTAACACAAATCGTGCATCCTTTAGGTGATTTTGCAATTTGCGGTGACAAACTCCGACTGCCGTAAATAACTGCGCCGCCAACATGATTTTAGTTATGAGGTGATGCACTAAGAACAGGTGGTTCGCAGATCTGTTTTATTACACATACTGCCGCTTTTAAATCGATGTCTACCTGTAAAATCTTTAATACCTTAGTTAAAAGGCATCCCATAGAGCAGCGCGATGTCATAACTTCCAGGGTGAATAGGAGGAGATAAGACTGGTGTTCACACAAATAAATTCGGCCATTAAATCTAACAGTAACGTAATTCAACACCCAACTTATGTTTAATGGTGGAGGAAGAGAGCGTGGGTGCAACCTCTAGCAGTGAACTCACTCCTACCCATGAATCTACGCATGAGAGCGTAGAGGATTTCTTGTGCGCTGATGAGTTGGTTTCCTCTTGGCAGCGAATCAACCTCTCAGTAGCTAGTGGGGCAGCGCTATCAATGCGACTGATTTAAGCCCAATTACTGCAAGAGGGTGGCAGCAGTACCACCCCCTCTGCTAGCCTCTTCGAACCACTGCCCACCCTCTCGCATATCAAAGTGCCTACACTGCCCTCCATCACCTTCCATTACTAAATTGAAAATGGCGATACCTCGCAAGGCATCTTCGACCTCCTTCTCTTTTCCCTCAAGTCCAACGTCACTTAGGTGGCTAATATTGGAGTCCAAGTAAAGAGATATGCAGACATCTTCAATTTCATTGATGTCATCTATCATCAGCTAATGTTGTCCCAGCCAAAGAGTACGAAGAAGTGGCCAGGCGATGGACGCGAACCTCAACGTACATGCTACTTACTTGCGCCATGTGGAATCGGTATGCGATAAGAGTGAATCTAGACTGCCACCAGATTTCATTTCCTTTCTTGCTGCGTATCTATCCTTTAGAGCCAGTACAAACTATTCTACTGATAAATCTACTTGGGTTGTTCAACGTTGGTCGCATCTACTTGGCAATTGCGTTGGTGTAGAGGTAGAGCGAATTGTGTATCCCCACTGATGTGGCCAATTTAGATGGATTGTATGCAAGATCCGGCACTTTAATTCACTCAAACCCGTTTTTGTGGAAGGCGACTTTACATTCAGCGATGACGATGGAAACCCACTGGTGGATGAATGCGGTGACATGAGAATGTTTTGGAAGAATTAAACAACAAAAATAACAAAATAACAAAGGAATACTTTGGCCTTGAAGTTTTGTTAACTGAATGGTCCATAACTTTCAGCCTCAACAGACTCTCTGCCGGTGAATTAGCACAGCAATTCTGTCTTTAACCTGCTGCAGGACCATCAACGCAATTGTCAAACCCGAGGTCATCGACACCTCCGCATCTTCGTGCTACAAGATTGCACTCGGTGCATACTCAGGCAAAGGTCCCCGCATAAATGTGCACAACCGTTGTGTCCCTTATAGCAGCTTCCATTTTCTTAATTATCTCTACCTTTCGCAAAGCAGCTGCCTCCTTGTTTCCACATCGTTTTAAGTGGCGCGGATGCATGCCACCATCAATGAGTGGCCGATCAAGCCTTTGAATTAAGTACTGATCGTTCGCAATGCATATGAAAACGACGGCACTACTGTTAATCGTTCTGTTGCTTGTCGTTTGTGTTATCCCTTTGCTGATATGGGTTGGCCTTATAAAAAAGAGGGTTAGTGAAATTAAAGTCAGCAAAGGTTCGTTTCGTTACGAGTCAATCCGGCTTTTGTCGTTTTATTGCACTGCAGCAGCACCGATGCCACCTAATAAACGACGTTTTTTTTGAAAAATTAAATGGACATTACACTCAATGCGCTAATAAGAAACACGCTTACAACTAACTGTCTTGCGCAAAGACGAACCGAGTCGGTAGTAGGGTTCACTTTTGGTTCGTTATCATTTTCATTTTTTTACTGCAGAATCCAGCCAAGGTAAAGTTGGTACTAGAGGATCTTTACGACTTGACGCGTCATAGTTTAGCTGCCAAGGGTGTTACTTCCTGGTTTACAGTCTTCGCACTGCGAACTTGGTTATCAGACACGAGAACATCATCTGAGATCGTGGATAATCCCATCAACAAAAAGTTGATTATCCATTTGCAGTGCCACTGAGAAGGGGACTTACCAATACGAGCATAATTCATACAGCACCCGTTTTGGTACCTGGATAATCCGATGGGATGGAATTAACAACAAAGTCCGAAGTGTGATGTTCGGCCCTTTTTGGCTTGCAGTGTGTTGGGACTACTTCAGCTAGGCACCAGTTAAAAGCTATAGGCGTTAAAAAGCTCTCAATCCCTCTGGGAATTTTGCAAAGGATTTTTCTTGAACAAAGTCGTTAGGAACATCTAGGTGTCATAGTGGCTTGATGTCTTATTTTTACCTCGACGGTGACTAAGAAAATTGGGATTCGTCTCCAATGTCACTTGCCATCTTTTCACTGCAGTTGTGACTTCAAGCCAAATCGTATTTTTAACAGGTTGGTGTAAATCAAACAGAAGTACAAAAAACATGCACTTAAGCGAATCAAAAATGCTTGATTGATTCACAGTCATGCAAAAAATTCTGCCATTCATGCAATTCAGCTATTTGTTTGCATGCAGATGGTAAAATGTTGAGGTGTGAACAGTAGGACTGGGGACGCACTTCTCGGTATTTGTATCAAATAAAACAATTGTGAAAAGTCAATAGCTAAACAAGAGCATCAATATATGAGGATAACACCATGTGGGAATAGCAATACTTGATATCCGCACAATTTCTACTTTCCATTTCCTGACTTTTCATGCCAACACATCGCATCACCACAGGCCTTTCCTATTGCTCTAAGTTAAAAAAGGCAGGTACCAGTGACTGCGCATTGACTGTAGGGAGCTCAATGCGGTAAAAAGGAAGAGCGCTTTATCGGTGCCGTAAACGAACGATTTATCAGGCCTCCTAGATGGCTCGGATTGAATGCTGCTGCGTGGTCGTGGCAGGAGCAGAAAAATTACCAGTTACATGCAGTATGCATTTTCTTTGCCATTTATTATACCCATTAACGAAGTGACGCATTTCACGCAAATGAATGATTGATGGCAAATATTTGATTTCGTAGAAGATGCAATTAGTCACGTATGTAAGTTATCAGTTTTTGGTTATTAAAAGAGCTGATTTTTAATCACAGGTGGCAAAGTAGGGCAGAACAGGTACTGAGCGATGGAAAAACACTAAAATAAGGCGGCAGCATTAGCCAGCTAATATACCCAGATGCAGTCGCTGATCACACGAAGGTTTCATAAGCTGGACACTTAATGATGGCATCGGCTTTGACACTTTAATGCTTGTATCTAATGCATACAAAATGTTGCCATTAAATAAGGTGAGATTCGAAATTACCCAAACTTGATTGGCTTCCACCACCGTGTTAGTTTCTCAGTTTGAATTCAAAATTATCAGGCATTGGTTGACATGTTGCAACGAATTGAGAAGTAGACAAAAAATATTAAGTTTGCAGCATGAAATGTGCGTGAATGTCATAACATCATCAGTGTTGCTCATAATGGACCAATTCTTACGCATTAGATGTTTATGAAACAATAAGTCGCATGCATGCATACACATTCTAGTTTCGTTTACTACATAAACAATTATACTTGGCCGCTAACGCGCGTTGCGCCAAAATTAGCCTCAGCCGTTCTTTTTCAACTTTTGCTGAAAAGACGACCATTTCGTAAACAAACACTTTGGGCTAATTTACTGCTTTAGTGTTACCTTGATTGTCTACATATAAGCAACGTTGGGCGTCTGAGGTATGATATCCGTGTATTGCATTTCCTTGTTGTTCTGCAACCTTTTGGAAATAAGGCATAATTGACCACTACACGTCCTTCCTCCTAGTAATTTTATCTATTATAGTTTTCAACGCAAAGCAGAAATACTAAGCAACACACAACGCATTTATGCTCTGAAATAGTCGCCTCTTCAGCTCCGTATTTACTTAGTTGCTGTCTTGTTTTTCCAGAGTCAAATTATTAATGCTCCAAGATCGGCCTGATCTTCAGCCTAAGCGGCACTCTATGAGGTATATATATGGTAGAGCCGTGCTAAGGCGAACCCTCTCCTCTTCATCATCAGTGCGCACATGACACTGCTACATCTAATCCGCAAGAACCACACACTTTAAGAGATATTTTAACCATCAGGCAAATGCACAATTTTGGTGAATGTCAACCTGGTTCCAACTCATCATTTCTACCAACAAAGTTTGGGTAGAATTGCATACACGATAAAAAGGTTGCGAATACCTTTAATTCTTTGCCTCCTTGCCCTTCCCGAAGGTATGAATACGTCGCACAATAACTCGTTCCACCAACTATCCTCGCGTCATTACTATCATTGGCTGCCTGATGTGGAGCTACTACGCGATGTATTATCGCGCCAATTACCAACATAAGTCCCGGCGCAGTGACAGCAGCGGAGGCATGATTCGGATAAAAGACCCTCGTATTAAAATGTGCCGCCATGTATCATGCATGTGAGTCTGTATTTCCTGCAGTTTATCAGCAATGGAAAGATAACAGCTCTTCATCTACTAAGGACAAGGATAAAAAGAAAGAACTGCGAGAACAATCTTGATGATGATGACAGTGACCTATGTTGCATATTTAAATATATTTTATATTTCAGGCTCCTTTAGCAGAGCCAATGCAACCACTACTTTGTGGTCCATAAAGCACTGGTGTACTTTATGGCAACATGGAAGATAGAAACCGCCTCTTTACTTAAAAATAAAACTACTAATCTGGACATGCCCTAGAATCCACCTCATCAACTGTCAAATTTGAGCCTAATTCAAGTGCTCTGCATGGCACACGAATACCGGAAGCCTAAAAATGCGACGCAATGAGTGAGGTAGGTTCGTCAGTATAAGAAGAAAACCTCAGCACCTATAAGCTCATATTGATTTGGCAAAACGCATAGCTAGACTGAGAGCTGCTGATATCTAAACCATTTTGCACCAAGTTCAAAAGGAATAAACACCTCTCGTTTGCCTTTGGGTCCTCAAAGTAGGCAGATGCTATGAGGAAAGCATCGGAAAACGGAAGTGAGGTGCTAGAAACAACTCGTAACTTTTTATATGAATGCACGAAATAGCCCTTAGGAATGACTTCGTTCTTAAAATATTAAGGTAACAATAAGTTTACATCACAAAGGTCTTAAAAAGGCTGCGGAACCTATTTTCAGATCACGTTTAACTTGCCACCACTACTTACGCATATTTAGTAGTAAACTTTCACAAAATCAATTGCTGACTTGCTAAGAGTATGCAAAAAGGGAGATGCACATGTTATTAAGATAAAGACTACATGAGAGCAAAGTAGAACTCATTTTCTCATTGCATGTCCGATCACCTTTTAAGGATAAAGTATTAGCAAATATCTTAATCTCAAAACGGGTAAATTTGGTCTTCAAAAATGGATAAAATAAAGGAATGTATCAGCAAGTGCACACGAATAACCCACAAGCACAAAAATACACCTTGACTTACCCTTGATTTCAGATGCGAGCTGTGAAACATGGATTGAGGTCCTTCACCATATCCACCAGTTAACTCTAACCCGCAGCGAAGGAATTCGCACAAACGTAAACATGGCTTTCCCTTCCTAACAAAAGTGTAAGTACTTCAAGTGGTTTCCAAAACAAATTCAATATCCAGTGTTTGATAATAATGCAAGCAAATTGGCCTTAAAGAAACCCACATTCACATTGGCCAACAAACCCCCATACCATGTACGCGTGGTGACCTTAGAAAAGCAGTATTTGCGCAGCGTATGTAAAAGAGAAACCAGGAAGAAGGTCTATTGCGAGATTGTGCCAATAAGTGCAAGAACAGCAACGCAACAACCAGATGGAGAAATCAGGATTCCCAAGCATACCTTCCAAGCCATCCATGAGTTACTTAGTGGAACTCAGGCTCAGCCAGATTTGAGTCCGAGAGCTTTAGCAGCTAAAGCAGATGTCATGCCGTAAATCATCGAAATTTTTATTCGCTAACAAATCAGCAACTGCAATTCAAAGGATTATGTGCAGCTGTTCCTTGGCCGTAGCGTTGTTTTTTATTTGCTGTTTGACATCCCAAGCGAATTTAGGTAGCAGTCCTTTTCAGTGCTCACTAGCAGAACCGCGGAGATTTTGGTCGCAAGAGCGGCCGCGAAAACACAACACATCACAGGCAAACACTGACAAAAAAGTATAACAGTAGGTGGGATGCAAAGCTGGTACACACTGGTTGGTGCAGCTCAGAAGTCTAGGCGTATGAATCGCGTTTTTAGTGGTCGAGGTTCCGGGTTCGGAATCTGGTCAAGACCATATTCCGCCTTTAGTGTGTATTAAGTACGGTACGCTATGCGATGTGCCACGCGGTGAGATGCTCGCCAGTGTGGATAAGGTGAGTATGAGGCTCCCTCTTGCAAGTGGTGAAGTTGAGGTAATATCGCGGAGTAAGGCGTCATGAAACCGTTTGATAAGACAGGATAGAAAAGAATGGGTGCGATGCGGGATAATGATAGGAATAGATATCGTGAAGGTTGTTCCGTTAAAGCCGCTCAGAATCCGCGATTAGAGTTTTATTTGGGGTAAATGAATAGGTTTGGTGCAATCTATGGCCACCAGCAGGCCAGCCTTGCCAATCAACTCCTATCTTCTTAATAATCAGGATGTAGTAGTGTAGGCTCAAAAAGTAGCCTTTTATTGAAATGGTGGCATTATTACTCGTGCACCGTATAAATCTTGTCCATCTGGCATTACAGATGGGTAAATACGAATGTTCAAGGAACTAAGACTTACGTTTAACAGGTAGTCCCCGTCTTTGCACAGCGCGGTTTTGGAATTGGTGATTATTACAGACATCCTTGCTCATACGTTAAACTTTGATGACCTGAATTGAAATATCACGGCTCCCTTATTTCATAGCACTACTTCGTAAATTAGCATAACTTCTTATCCATACTAGCAAGCATAGGGAGTTAAGGCCTTTAGAAATAACAAGACTATATTTAAATGCAGTCCCAGCGATTGCGATTCATTGCGAACAGCTATTACGTTACTAAAGATTATTAACAACTTATGCTATATATGCTCCTCTGCGTTTTAATTAGGTGAAGAGCTAAGAACGGATTCGATTGGCACCTTTGCTTTGCATTATATGTACCGTAGGCTCTTTTACTGAGCACCGCGTATCTCATCTTCATCTCTGCTAAAATGGATAACTGCAGATGTAGAATTTGCTCCGCTCAATTCAGAAACATTAACTCGTGCAGAGCACATATGCTTCGAGAGCATCAAGGTAGGCGCCCTTCAGTTTTTACCTACAGTTTCATTTTTGCTTCATCTAAGCTGAGTAAAGTGCGTGTAAGTTAACTAATGATGTATATTTATGCGGATTTTAAATTCGATTGCTGATTGATGAGCCGTATTAAGCATACTGACCGCTGCTTTGATCCGAATGACACCATCTTATCTGACTAGATTGAGCTGATTTCGATTTTTAAGCCGCTGAGCTATGCCATCTCATTAGCTACCAGCACAATTTTAGCACCGTATTTTGCATATTGTACAATTTAGCTGACTTGAATGTACATTGCCCAGCTTGCCCAGTGAAGTGCAGAACCATTGCAACGATCTTGCAGCATCAAAAAGGTAAAGACGTCTGCGAAATCTCTCTTTTATTCTTGTCTAATATCTTTTGCGAAAGCACCTTCTTTTGAACTTTAAAATAGCCTCGAATCACAATACGTGCTGTGTGTGCTCTAAACCATTTACTCAATTTGAGGAATACAGCAGCCACTTTATTGCAGCCCACATGAGTGAGTTTGCGTCTGTCTAATTCTAATTATATCTGATGTGCTCTGTCTTGCTGTAATGGTTTTAATATTTTACATGAAAAAACCCAAGACTCCATGCCTTATTGTACCTTGCTGCAGCTCAAAAAACGGCGGATTCAGAAATGTGTCTTTGCTGCACAGAATGCAACGCAGGATATCTGACTTTGGAGGAAATGAAGGAACATTTGCTTATGCGTCATTTATGTAAGTATTTTCTTGTCCGTCAGGCGCATTTTGTGTGGTTATGGTTTCACCGCGGTGTATTCAAATTTGCAGACTTGCACGATGTTTTGTTTGGGTAGAGTGCGGCAATGGACTATCACGCCAGCAAACCTTGTAAGTTTTCTGTATGTCTTGTCACTTCCACGCTTTCGCGTTACGAATTTTGACCTCATAGGGTAAGGTCACTCAATGAGTAGAGATTGTAGTTCTTTTACTGAAATGGAACCAAAGAAGCACTGATGAACAAGGCTCCGCCTGCGCATAATTAGCTGACGATTATTTGTTGAAATAATAAGGCAAACGTTGTGCGTCGCATTAGGTCAAATGGCAGTTTTACGTTCAACCAATTTTTAAATGGATTATAGCATAAAACAATCGTGATAATCATGCGTTTGTTTACCTGTGATACAGGACCACCGACAAGCTGCTCCAACTCACCCCTGCGGATGTATACTTTGCTATGTGCTATAAGAACAAAAGCGTGTTCAATGTAAACGAGGGTTACACATTTACTGTCATCTTCTACCTCAAACCTTGTTGCTGCCTTAGAATCCTTTACATTAAAACCTAAGAGACCAGAGGAAGGAACCGAAAATTGAGTAACGGTGGAGTGAACACAGTGTAGACGATGCGGATATTGTTATATTCACAGCTCCATTTAAATTGCGAGTAGTGTACAAGAAAGAGCTGCCAGTTTAATAAGATTTAATTTGGAAGTAAAAGCAGTTGCATATTAAAATAAAATTAGACATGTGTCCTTTAGCAAAAGGGAATCTTTTCGCAGGGAAATTATCAGGCATTTTGATTAATTCACGGATTGCGCTATTTATGTTTGCTGTCAAATCCCTGCCGTCATCTTTAGTCTTACAATTAAGAGTTGTGGGTATGAAACAGAAAAATCCTTCAAAGTAATAAATACGTGGTTTAGAGAACTCTTCACCATGTAAGAGAGCCCTTAAGATAAGCTACAGCAGTTAATTTTGTATATGGTGACAGTCATATTTGCGTAATGCTGTCCCTGAAGGCATTTTAATCATTTTTTGGTAAGAAAGCAAAAATGGCGTTGGATTACGCGGTAGTTATCAATAAGCATGCAGAAGAGAAAGATGGCAAGTTGGATGTAGAATTGAACGGGGGAAATAGGGGTAATTGCTGACCGCGAGAATAATTGTGGAATGAAATCAGCAGCCGAGAAACGTGCTAGGTGAAATGTGGTGTATGAATAGAATAGACGGAGAAGCCAAACAATTAAATCAGGTCGTTGAAAAACTAGAAGCCGCTAAAATAGAAAATTGCTTTGCAATTTATAATGGTCCCTTGCGCTTAATTGGGAGGGGAGCAGTGCAAAATTGTGGCGCTGGCAGGTAAAAGGCTTAAATGTCTCATATTTTTGGTGTTCACCTCTTGCACTGGTAAATTCTTTCTGAGTGATATTGTAATCGAGGCTAATTCGGCAACCTGGGTTGTGATGTCAGTGGCTGTTTTTATATCAATGTTTGCCTTTCCTTAGGCATAGTTCAAATCCTGCACATTTATGCCAATGATCCATTATCGTTTAGGCGTTACTTCTACTTTACCAGGCTTTCTTTGAGCAAGTGAGATTGCTAAAACTAAATGCTTTAGGCTGTAAAGATCAAGAAGCTGCAATTACCATGTTACACGAAGACATTGGCACATGTCAAGGAGTGAGATAGTATTTTAGACTCAGACCTCAAGTGCAATTTAAAGCACTTACGGCCATAGGACTCCGGTGAAGACACGGTATATTGAAGTAAAGCATTATCATTTTAAACATTTTACGGCACGCGGCACAAGGGTTATAAGGATAAAGTTCTAATCCTCAAATTCACTTTGGTTATTGAAATAAACCAGCTATTTTAACGTTTCCAGTTAAATGCTATGAAATTTCAGGCAATAATATTGCCAGGTGATTGTCGCAAACACAATTATTAGGAGCACTTAGTTCTTATCCCAGTGCAATTAGGATGATAAGGTTTGGATTGCTTTGCCTCTTATCCCTTTCAGTGTAGTCGTGACTGCTAAGCTACACTTTTATTGGGTTAGTTAACACCAGAGAAGACTAGACTGCTGGCTTCGATTTAGGCAGATTAATGTAAATAAAAACTTCACAAGATTCTGCGAACGATACAATCAAGAATTTAACGCTATGAAGTTGTGGCTTACTGGGTTACGACCTGTAGAACTCCCGATGTACATTTCATTCATTGCGTATTTGGCGAGAAGATTAGATTCGCTTGCCTTCGAAAACATTCAACTTAGGCTGTGAGTGCTCTTGTTTTGCCCATCCGTAAGCGTCCTTAAATAAAGTATCCATTAACCATTCCTTGTTATTTTAATAGCCGTCCCTTCTTAATATTTAGCAGTTTTTCTGCATGAAAACATTACATTTGATTTAATCTGTGCTATGTTTGAACCCGCCCTTAGCCACCAGGAGGCAAATCTATCCAGCATATCGCATCCTCTTAACATGCAGTGTGTCTGAGTAAATTAAAAATGAATAACAGGTAAAGAGCTGTTAGTAAGAATGATCCCATCAATAATGAAAACTAAACTGTAAGTGACTCAGAAAAGGCAGCATGTTGCTCCTTTAAATCACGGCCATACTTTGTAGAATGTAAAAACTTTTGCTCCTTAAAATGTCTAGTATTTTACAAGTCTTTATTGGCAAGCAGCTTCTCATCCTGCACTAAGGAAAGCTAATTCAGAGTTTATTCATCATGTGGAGGACTACGAAGAGGGAAGCAGAATATGGCGAACTCTGACACGGGTTTCTGTTGCTCAAAAGTATGGTTAAATGCGCGACTGCTGATCATATGCTCTGGAGCCACTGTAGGCACTGTAATTTCTGTTGCAAGATCTCGTCCAACTCGATACGCCCTTTGCCAAAATGGTTTCCTACAAATGCGCGATGCGCTCCTTGATGTTTAGGACCGTCACCTTAGGCCATGAGCTCATGTTTTGCAACAAAAATGGCGGGCTTCTTTCCATTTAAGGTGATCTTTTCTCTTTTATTTATATCTAGGCAAATAAATGCACATGCATATATGTAGGCGAATGCTCGGGCTAAGGAGTTGAATCGGTTTAATTTTGGTTTATATCAGCCACGTTGTCACATCACTCCAGCATCTCATTACACACATTTAAAATCGTTCAGCTGACCTGTTTGGGCATTGTCAAATTTACTCAGTATATCGCAGAACCATTGGGCTGCTTTTATGTCATCAAAACAAAGGAAGAAGATGGGTCGTGGGGACAGTTATAGTCATTTTGCAAACAAGTTGTCTGTTTTAATTAACCTAATGTTTGTCGAAGTGAATGAGCTAACTAAAGGACTTGCACTAAGACGCTGTTTGATTTCACATTAACTATAAAATCGCAGACTCCAACTTGAAACATCCAATTATACCAGGGTCTTCACATCGCAAAGTTAGTCAACACGATTGTGCTTTAAATGCAACAAAGTGCAGGCATTGCGCCCAGCCTATCGTTTAGCTGGTGAACATAAGCCGTATTGAGAGTCGTACCCAGCATCCCCCACGTTCACTCTCTGACTTTTATTTACTTAAGTTTTCTTACCAATTGCAGCTTACCACAAAATAGCCCAGGATGATTTGACGAATCTGAGTTAGCAGGATGATCTTCTTTATTGGTTATAGAACATGCTATAGGTCTGTTGCGTGTTGTATAATGTTAAGTCCTCTACATGTGAAGGTCCATGGAGATCAAATTCAATCGGAGCTGTGCAGACTTTGTAATGGCAAAACAGAGTAATCATTGAGGGTGCCTCCGCTCTCGACTGCCCATTAACACGCATGATTTTATCAACTACTCAAACAATGTCAACCGAGAAAGGGCTCCTAAGGTCGTACAATGCAAGGGGATGCTGGTAACACACGAGCCGAGCCTGGTTATTGGCGCAATGAATGATTGCAACGACAGACGCGAATGACCTCATATCACTGTGTCCTCAAATGCATAAACTACAGAGTCACCACGCGTGTGAAAGTGAAAGTAAGCATCCTGTCACGCTATTCAAAATGTTTTTGATTGAACAGCATGGTCTCATTAGGAGTAATACTTGTTCTCGCGGAGGTGCGGTGTGACTCACGACTTTAGAAGTTGATCAACTCCACCCACTTAATCGGCAAAACCATTGACCTGTGAAGCCTTCCATTCTTAATTGACCTTACATTAAGCATTGACCCTCTTTAGAAATCAGGCAGAACAAGACAGAATACCACGCCACTTGCTACATGTGCCGCTGCTTCACTCCCACAGGTGTCAACGGTGAAGTCGATGATAATGGCAAGAGGCATGCTTCTAATACAACACCTTCTGATGTTCATCTCATTCTTTTCACTTCCACTATTCTCGCAAACTCTGCTTTTTTTCAGTAGGATCCTTATAAATAGCCATTGCACCCACCATTTCCAGTCTTCTATCCTGTAAAGGCATCACTCCTAAGCCACTCTTTTGATTATCTGGGTAGAAACCTTGGTCTATCTATCAAAAACTTGATTAAAGCAATTTGCAATGCAAGTTTGCCTAAGGAACTTCAGCATTTGATGCTTGGCTAAACAATGCTTTGACAGCCTAAAAGAGAAATCTGGATTTACGGCCGCTTTGCCCCAAATTTATCTAACATGTCACCTGTTGCCTATGAGAAGTGAGTGCAGATGAACTCCATATCACTGCCATCTCCTCATTGTCTCTCCTCTCTTTTTACACTTTTTGGGCTACAACCCTATCCATGGATAAGAAGAGCCCATGCAAAATACGATGTACTTATTTTTGGCCTTTCATTGACTAAACACAAAGGAAAATAATCTTGCAGAAACGTAGCTCAGCAGCATTGACGGTTTCTCTGAAGGTATGGCCGAGTTAAATGAGTGCCGTGTCGACATCATAGAACTACCCCTTCCACCTCAGTAAACTGCCATTGCAGTGAGAAGGCTTTAATCAAGAGTGGCAGCTATGGCAAGGTAGAATACTAGGCTGAGGACGAATAATAAACAGTTCTTTTCAACAGATATATCTCTCGTTGGGGTCGCTATCTCTCTTCCTTTTATCCTAGAGTCGATAACGCACTGTCACGCAATTCCACCTCTCCTTTATTTTCATTTCAAACAAATACGATGATATTAGTGCATTTAATTTTACAAATTCTTCCCTCCACCTTCTACTATCACCATATTTAGACATGCCATGCCACTTCCTGACCAAATTTCATGCATCTACCTTCCCTCTTATAGATCTAACAAATACACAAGCGATTGTTTTGCAACCTTTCAGCTACTTCACTCTTCGCCGCTCAAGGCCTTTCATCGCATTTTAGAACTCGAGCGGATTCGCAAATATTGTCTCGCTTGATAAACTGCCCGACAAAACAGCCTATCTCCTCAAACGGCTTAAGAATTGGTCACTAGTGCTTTAGCAAAATATAAGAGCCCTACGCTCACGAACTGCAAGGCATGCGCAAACTGTGATGATTCCGAAATGTCCATTATACCTCAGGTGTACTATGCAACGCATCTACATTTAGTTGTTCCATCAACCAAGCATCCAACACATAACTGGACAACATGGTAAAATGCAGCCGAGACAGCATTTTGGTGGCCTCAAAATGCTGATTACATAGGTTGATAAAACGAAGCCAGCTAAGTCAGAATTCGCCGTGGCTTAAGCACAGTATAGTGAGCTATGCCTTTTTGAGACTATCCTCATTTTGCAGATGCGAATGTTTGAAAGTGAGCAAACTGAGCATATACACTTCGGCACGTGAATAATTAAAGCACTAAAAGCAGTTGATGAAATTGTCTAAATGAGTTAGTCCACATTCACTGGCCTGTGCCTGTCATGCATGCGGCAGACTCGATTGCAAACGACACGGGGTTAGTCTTCCCGTCTTTGGCGTTCATACTCTCAGAACTAGTGAAGCCATGGTTTACTCGCAGTTCATTAAACTCAGAGCAAAACCAGGGTTTGCTTTTCTCACATCGAAAACCGATGAAAAAAACTGCAAAGAGATCCGCGTTCACTTGTTGGCTCACGTCAAAATGAAGCATTCAAGCTGACATCTAAAAATCTCATCACCGCTACAAAGGTGAGTTAAAATCGGCTAACGGGTTTCGATTAGGTTAACTCAGCGAAAGTATCTATGCCCTTAGTTGGACGAAGCTAATATGTCGCCATATTGGTTAGCATTTTTAAACCAACCGAATTTATTAGGACCTGCCGACAGATTCCACTCCGTACGGTTACTATCCAGCATTCAAGTATTTAAGGAAGCAATTTCGTCCATTAGCACTTGCTAGCCTTTTCTAGCCTCATCAGCGTGAATGCAGTAGCATGGTCATTACACCGTTGGTCTAAAATTTGACCAAATGAAATGGACTGGAATTGGGGCATTTTAAGACTTTTGCCAGCGACTTTCAACTGTGCTTTCCTTGCATGAATAAAGGCCTGGTTGAGCTTGTTACGCTTCAATTGCTTCATTCCTTAGCTTATGCGCTTGAAACCTGTAAGGGTTTCCCTGTATTTTTGGAGATTAGATTCGGTTTTCTCAAGTCCCTACCTAGCTATCTCTAGCGATCTCTCTACAATTGCGCATACTATTGTTGCGAGGGTAAAAGTGGGTCAGGAAGATGCTAAAAAATCTTGTTCTGTCAAGTCTGATTGTTCGCTTCATGCGTTTTTATCCTATTATGCAATTTTCTGTTATTCAGTTAAAGTGTCAGTGTTCACATAGAGTTCCACAGACAGCATAAAATTGATTAACGGCCCTCCTCAAGACGACGATATCCTCTGATAAATCAAATGAAAGCTATTGCCTTCCTTTCAACAACAAGAAACTAGCCATTCAAGGCGGTTCCTCCTTTACCTGCTGAGGTGGCAGACTTTGTCATGAAATTTAGAATGCTTCTAACTGCGCTATTTGATAAAGGGAAAGCTTTGCTCACGATGCTGAAAAGGGTGCTTTGACCTGATTTTGTCGTGACTGTGACCAAAAGTCTATCCTTAGTAACCAAAAAGTGGGGTCCAGTGGAGCTATGTCCAATGCCACCTTTATTAGGAGTCCAAATTTTAAGGTCGTGACACTGTTTTATGAGTTAGCACAAAAGCCATAGACAAGAGGAAGGAAACGGTTTATACATCTTTGTCAAAATGCATTGGGTGTGATGAGAAAGAACCGCTTATGAAATGACGGCTGACTACGTGGTCTACTGGATAGGACGTCTAACTGCAGATCAGAAAACTGCATGTTGGAGTCCCGCCGGAGCCGTATAATCCTTTGTCTTCCCGCTGCTTGTGGTATCACCATGTCCGTCTAATAACAAATTGCAGCAAAAAGGATGAACGAGCTGCCTACTTTAACGCTAGGGGGAGAAGCAGTAAATCTGACTAAAATTGGGAGATAAAATGTCATCATGCCTGATAAGAGGCTAGATTCCTCGACATCCACTTAATCAGGTCGATGCTCCAACCTACCGACATGCCTCACCACCACCGATCATCTACCCCCAATTCCCCTTCACTTTCTAACTGCCAACTCCCTCCTACTCCTTCACCTTCGTACTCACCCTTTATATTCACTTCTCATACCCCCTCACTTGGCTTCTTTTGCTTACTTTATTCACCCCTATTGTCAACCTCTCTACTTCGGCCAGATGCTATGCTTCCCGATAGTTAAAGTGTGATCAGTGGAGTTGCGTAATGCATTGGTGAACAAGGAAGCACTGGGAGAAATATGTTTTGCTGTGCCCGTGGCTCGGAGAATAAAGCAGCTTTGAACCAGGTGAGTTTCGCCTACCTCATCGTCTCGGCTCTACCATGTCATGTTTTCTTTGCAGCTGTCCACTCTAGCAAATGTGTGGATAGCTTATTTAATGCCACCTTGCTTCTCTGCAAAAGTTAGGTGCATAAAGAAGCTGACATTCAGAACTTTTAATTAACATAAGGTCTAAGCCGTGCATTTGGGGTTCTAAAGCATTCTTATTCTGAACAGTTTTAGAAAGTTGCAACACTGCTACATTGCCTGCCTGGATACACATTTTAACTAATAGGCGGTGATTACGAATCCATTGGTGAAAAGAATGACTTCAGCAGTTTGGGGTAAAGCGTAGTATGAATGAGCACAGCCTTAATAACCATTTTTCATTCCTACGTGATTATTGCACTCAATGCAAAGGCCTGAAGACTGGGTTAAAATAGAAACACCAGCCTTATAACCCTGGCAGCTGAGATTGCATATCCCTCACTCAACCATAGTCCATCCAAACCACATAGCATACAGTCCAAAACTTATATAGCGCATCCAATTTTAGCATTTATGGGGGTTTATCTCTGCATTCTAGGATCGATACTCCGGACAGGGTGAAGGAACCAAGCCTAAAGCAATTCCAGCGGGGAGTGTGTGAAGTTAAATTAACTTACTCGTAGATGAGGCAAAGTAACCACGTCAGAGACATGTGAGCTCATGCGGTAATTGCGTAATTGTTGTGTGCACCCGAATATGCAAACGATTGAGTGACATGAAATGGGACATATTGAAATAAAGTTGAAACTTCGCATCTAGTAAAACGAAGGATGCCCTTTGAAATGGACTTAGATATGCAAAGGTATTGAAAGTGGCTGCAATGATTAATATCTGACAGGGTGCGAGAGCTTATGAGATGGCTTGTTGCACTTCCATATGGAAGTGCAATGGATCCACCAAAGTGAATCGTGCATTTATAATTGCACCGCCTGCAAAATTTCTTTAAGTGCCATATTTGACGAATAATATAATTCGCGCATTCTTTAGTACAACAATACACCCTCAGGCATGTAGGTTGCGAGTAAAATGACCTCTTATTCGCTGAAGACCTATTGACAAATAAAACCTTCGTTACTTTAAATTGTTACATATGTTCCTCATTGTACTTCGCATGGGGGATAGATCTGTAAAAATAACCGAAATATAAAATTCCTTATAATCGGTTTGACTTAATTATGAATTGTAAGCGTCCATAGGAATCGAATTGCTAACCACTGCATCGAAAAGCTTTGGAAGCATTTCGGATGGAAGTTGAAAGGTTGTGAGTAAAGAAACTGGTGGATAGAATCCATCCCCTTCCTGGATTAGCTGAGCAGAAATTAACCAGATTTGGGATGTCAAGGTAGTCATTCATTTTAAGCCATTTTGGGCGGTAAATAAGTAATTTTAAGTTGTAATCAAATTTGTGCCTAAATTGTTGGCAATGCATGCGATCGCTAGTAACATGACAACAAAGTGTAATGATAGTAGAACATATGCACAAACAGAAAAACAAAGCATAAGAACAACTCATGTAAAGTTTTCTGGCGCTTGTCGTTATCAGAGTAAGCCAGCGTGGACCAAGGTGCGGAGGTTAAATAATTGGCGTCAAAGGGGCCGTCAAAGAATTGCTACAAAGTCACGCAATCGCCATGATCACCTGATTTATCATTGTCTACCCATTACAAATGCGATTAACTAAAATAAGAACTCAAGACCCCTTATGCATAGTAAAAACTTAATGCAGCAATGACATCCACGCCAATACCTGTTTACTGCTAATGGGTAACTACATGGTCCCATGGAAACCGTTCCTCTGATGCCATTTTCCTATAAAAGTTTGGCTCATTCTTCAGTCAAGTCATCGAAGAGTGAATGAAATATTGCCATGTTATTTTATTGCATACGGCCTCCAGGAGACGAATTATTCTGAGAAGCGTATTTCGAAATCGCTTGCTATCGATAGCAAATTTTGGCAACTTCCATGTTTAACGGTCCAAAGTTTGAGCACACAGTAGTGTTATTTCAAAACGAATGATCGCTTTTGAAGATTAATGTAACTGTCGATTGCGGCTTTATCGACTGCATTGTACAAGGGATTGGCCGCATTTCTTTCGTTTCGAACTGCAAATTAAGTTGGCTGCAATGTGCCCGCATTTGCATACACGTACGGTGGGATCGCGAATAGCATTTGACGTCATCGAAGGCGCTACATTAGTAATTCGACCGCCTCTCCTACTCTAGGATTTGCTCAGATTTTCTTCCCTATAGAGTGGGAGTCGAGGAGACCTTTGTTAATTTTACATGGCGTAGGAACTGTCCGCTTTTAATGTTCTGATTCGCATGTTGGTGGGTGACTGCTCGTGCATGGTTGGATGCACTTTTTGGTTTCTAGCCGTGCAGATTGGTGCTGGTAATACGATAGGAACTGCAAGATGGGAGAAGTTTATTGACGATGTTGGAGGCAGAACACCCACTTAAAGAGGAATTTCGGTTATATTTTCACCACCACCATCATCATCACTGTCTTTAGCAAAATTATTCCTCTTTTCGGCTGAATTTCCGGTTGTTGCGGTGGCAACTTGGGAGCCACCCTTAATTCTAGTGCAAAATGAGCATCCTCTGTCACCGTTAGCCCCTGCTAAGCCTTTAAATAATTTGCGCCCTGATCCAAATGTTTGGGTGGTCATCTATTTTAATCCAAGCGTAAACTTGTAAAAAAGGGGGCAAAGTAGCAGATACTACTTATTTAGAACGGAAGTGCGATCTTCAACTGACCAAGTTGAAAGTGGCAGCCTGTGTATTGACGTAAATGCTGAGCTGAACTATACTGCCAACTAATCAGTCGCTCAGTCCTGTCTTTAACGGTTTCATCGTGTCATAGCGACTTGAGCGAACAGGAGTGATGTTAAAGACCCATTTGTATGCTCACACTTACGAATTACCCCATTCTTTAATCTGCCTCTTTTTTTCTAAAATTTTAGACCATGCCATGACTTGATTCAGTTTTGCCATAAAGGCTTGCTAATTTATGTGTCGATATTTGTTGTCTTAGTTTTGAAGGAATGGAAAGTATATGGCTCGTCGCACTCAATGACAGAGTTGGGCATAGAGCTTGATCCAAAGGACACTTTATTTATTTAATCAAGGTGATTTTCGTCCCTCTTTCGATTGCACTTGGGTAAACGCATTCCTAAAGAAAAGGGCAAACGGTTTTGAGGCAAAACTTTTGGTTTCTTGCTATGCATATACATCTTCGTACATCTTCTTTTAACTCCTAGATCTGGTAAGGTATAAAAGAGGTGAATAATGGGTTGCTTCCAAAATAATCACATAAGTGTTTTAAACTCATTGTGATGGTATAGATGACCTTTACATCAATAGTAGTTAGTAAAAAACTGATTGGAAACGAAATTTGTTGCGAAAATTGGCATATTCATATTGCTACCTGCGCCGTGTTAGTACATCAACAAAAAGTGCTCAATCTTTTACTCGCTAGATCCTCAAGGATATTTTGCCACTTCTTTGTGCCAACGGACATGAAGGTGGGCAAATGAAGCAAATCGTGAATCGATCTGGTGTTTTGATGCAGGACTTATTGTAATGCCATGATGCGTCACGCATGCGCCACACTGTGACCAAAGTTTGCCATTATGCCCTTTCAAGGCACATTCTTCGCCACATACCTAAGATAAATTGGGACGACTAGAAAGATCATGATAGAGGATGTCCAAGCAGCGCAGCCAGGCATTGAAAGGTTTCAGATGTTGACCCCGTTTTGTTTGATGATAATGCTTTTATTAAAGTGTAGAAGAGATTACCCTAGAAAAATCTCAACAAATTTAACTTATCAGGGCTTTGCTATGGTCAGGCTTACAGTGCACTCAAGTGCGCAATTTACAAAGCTAGCAGCATGCCTTGTATCTGCCATGTTAAATCGCATAGTCTTCAGCTGTGTTATGGCTCATCATTAGCATCCTGTGACCTTAAAAATATGCAATTGTCCCCACGTGCCTAAAAGGGCTTATTACTTGATAGCGGACCCGACATGACGACGTGTCAAATGACATTTCAACACTGTCCTGGTAATTGCAAAGATGCAGTTAAAAAAAGGTGCCTATGTGCATCGATTTAAAATGAACTTGGAACTGACGATGGAACTTTAAGTGTCGGGAGTAGATCGGCCTAACTCCGTCATGGACCGTTAGGAAGAAATAAGGGAGTAAAAGTGATGATGTGATGTGGGGAAGTTGACCTCCTCTTTGCAATGAAGGGTGTTTAGTTCTAGCCTGCCTTAAAGCTGCAGGTGAGGATCACTCAGCATGGCTTATTTGGCCGCAATATCACCTTAATGAAAGAAGGGGTGATGAACATTGTGCCTCTTCTGAATGCACATTAATCTTCTGGGCAGCTCTCGCCTGCAAAGAAAGAAAGCGCTGAACAATAATTGAATTACCTTCCAAAGTCTGGGGGGTAACGTGACAAGTTCGCGGCCAGTCTGCTCGTTTTGAAGGAATCCGCGCTGATGCATGGGGGATGATTGAGGGATTTGCTATGTTAGTGATAGGGTTGACGCAACTATCCCTTTCAAGAGTGAAATCCACTTAAAAAGCCGACAAGAACTAATGCAAGGCTATTTGCAAGCAGCCATTATTGCAATTGCAGTGAATGATCGGTCTTTTGATACGGCTGATGTGACTTTGCATGCCAGTGTGCAATTTGAAGTTGACCGATTCAGACGGATACTTGGTCAAATAGTTTTAAACTGCCAGGACGCTTCCAGGATTACCAGTTGACTTGGAAATGCGTCATGCAGGGTATAGATTAGATAAAATCAGTCTATTTCTGTTTTTCGACATTAACAAAGGCATGAAGCTGTTCAGTTTCAAATTGCGATGGTGTAAGTATTGGAGAAAGAGCAATCATTGCAAATGCACAAAATTCTTACCTACCCAAAAAATGTACTCCTCGTTCTCTCCATATTATTAATAGAAGTAATGACACTATTAAAATATTTTACCTAAAATGTCACAGATTTTAGGCCACTACAATCAAACAGCAATGCATTAGACACTCTCTGACTTTGCTATTTTAGGTGGTTAAGCGGGAACAGACATCATTTATGCTTGCGTCTTTTAGCTTGGCTAAGTTTCGCGCATTGTTTTGCATGCAAAGCAGGTGGAAATGAATGGGAGGGACCACCAATTTTAGTGCGCTTTCACTTAAACGCACTGCCCTCCTGTTAATGCTTGTCCTTGGCTTTTTGCCTCTGGTGTTCCTTTCTTTTGCAAGGACGCCCATTAGGCAGTCAGAAATAGCGAGAGTAGTGCGAAACATTGATTGATTAACGACATTAACACTTTCTCCTTGCGGTTGCTATTGAATGATCATAGGCGCGTTTTGGCTGATTATTTCTGCCTTCATGCCAAAGCCAATTGTTGCCCTGCACCATTGAGTAAAGTGGCAGGGATTGCGCCTCCCCAATGGAGCAGATGCATCATGATTGCTCAGCTATAGGGACGAATGAATGGCTGAGTGCAAGACAAAGTCAAGATTTTTGCAGAAGGGAAGTAAAAGGATGGGAAAACGCTCATTGTCAAAATATTTTTCGCTTTTTCCACATGTTTCTAAACTCCTACATTTACTTATGCTTACAGGCAAGTGTTTCGGTAAATTTAAGGAAATGAGAATGTCTATTGAAAGCACAATCATAGACGCTACCAAAAGTTTTACCTTGATTTGTGAATTGCACCCGGATACAACCTTCTTATCCACCTCTCACGCTTAAGTGTGTCATCAGCACATTCTAAGAAACGGTGCTCCTCAAACCTCCTTCCATCTTCTTATCTATGCTTAAAACGAAACATGTTTTTCCAACGTCTTTAAAATAACTGCTAACTGCAGCATACCCAATAGGTCTCTGACTTTATTCATTTTTCGTCCCACACCTTTTTAAACCATGCTCACTCCCGCCTAGAATATTCTTCCGTCCAAACACAAGGCAAATTTTTCTGGTTCTTGACTATCCATCCATCCATGTGCATAGGTCTTTAAACTTCATCAAGTAGGGTGGTCTCCATGTCATGCTAATGGATCTAATCCTTTCTACGTGCCTTACTTATTTGCCCTCTAAAGTACTGCGTCTTCAATCATCTTCAGGAGTGCCTCAGTGCTCCAAAGTGACATTCGTAGAATGCGGCTTGGCATGCGAGCATCATGTGATTGCGCTTAGTTCATTCACATCGACACCACAAAAAAGTTGATGAAGCAACCATGTACATTCGCTGCCACCAAACTTCGATGACATGGCTCATTCGATTCTTTAGTAGACTAGAAGTTGAACGGTGCACATGATAGGGAATGCAAAATGCAATGGAAATGAAAACACATTAGTGCAAAGTGACCTGTGCACAGATAGGCTGCACTTAGTAAATCCATAAACACATGCAACTTCTTATTGGTCACGAAATCGAGTAACTTGGATCCATCTTCCGATCCGTTACCACACATATAATCATGGTTCACAGAGCTTCTTCTGCTGCATGACCAGCCAAATGAATCATAGCGGAATTTTTATTATTCTCATCTGTGTAGGCGGTCTTGTGGCTCTGGGCATACGGCCGGTTAATTAGTCATTCTTAAAGTCCGGCCTGCCTCACACCACGCTATCAAACTCCTCTAACCGGCTGGAACGCAATGCATGGCTACGCTGCGTTGAGCCTGTTTGTAGAGAAATGATAATGGCGCTATTTCTTCCGCGAGCAGTTGATTCTTTTACTCTAAACAAAGCTGAAAAAACACTCTTCATGTAAATTTGGTGCATACATCCAATTCAGCAACTGCCAAGCAAATGTTTGAATAAATGACGTAAGTGAATATCTGGATCCACTTAGGCCAACAAAATCTAGTTCAGCCTCATCATCCGCCTTAATATGAATTCGATTCATTGCCTGGTAAAAGCCACCAACAAGCGAGGTCGACAATTGGCGTGGTGAAGCTAAAACAACTCGTCCAATGTGAACGAACCAACCAGATATTTGTTTCATTTTGGCCCCCCTTACTCTCCCCCACTTTGCCATGTTTAATTCAGAACTAAGCTTCCTATATTTACTAAGCTCTTACAATTTTGGTTGTAAAAGACCACCATTGTGCAAAGCTCTTGATGCACACCACGAAAATGCACGACAGGCGATGTAGAGTAACTTGTTAAAGGCACCAATATGAATTCTCGCAAAGCTGATGCAGTTGCAGACTAAGCATGGACTCACCTTTTTACTTACGCATTTTGGTACGATAAATGGCATGAATTCCACTTAACGTCGTCAACGAGGCTCAATAACCCATTTGATACAGAACAATCAAAGCCTTTTCTCTAAGGCGGGATTTCTTGTCCCACTAAGTTTGGACCAGGATCGACAGTAGAGTTCTTACACCCACACAATCATCCGAAGCCATGCAGCACCAACTAAATATGATGATCTTATTCGAATAAAAGAAGTCGGTGCATATTATAATAGAGTGACATGAGTGTGGATGTTTGCCTTCCTTGTTCAATCTACTAAAGAGTAATGGAAACAAATCCAAAGCGTATTTGCCTGCTGTCTAAAAGTAAACAACATCAGAGAACCACAACAATCCCCTTCACCTTGTAACAAGGTGTTAAACACTTACTCCATCTACTCCAAACATTCATCCATGAAAAATTATTGACCTACCTCCCTTGTTCAGCACAACATCTTGATCAAGGTAACCTGGAATGGCACATTCACGCCTTGAACTTAGTGGTGGCAGAAAAAATCCCCTGTTTGTGAGCATATTATCTTATTCGAGAAAATCAGCCACCTCTACCACACCTCGTGGCACTTAAATCATTTCGTGAATCCAGCAATACTCGACGTGAATGCCCAACATCACCACAGTTGTGACTTATATTCGATAAACAAATAAATAGAATAGCGGCACAAGTGATCGTTTAAATTAAATTAGCATAATAAGGCAGCAGAAGAGGTGATTGGGCGCACACCTTAGTTCTCAAAACGCCATATAAATTCCAAACTAACGAAATCGACTACCTACTGTGCTAATTTCATTACTTATTCGGAAGTATGCACCGTAATTTTCATTTGAACACAAAAGTAAATGCACTACTACTGAGTCCAGTCTACAACATTCAGCTAGGAACACAGCGACAGTTATGCTACTTAGTGCCCACAAGCCAGGAAAGAAACGAGGCCTCAACCAAAAACCGCTGATAACAAATACACACTCACCTCTGCCGGCCACGGATCCGCAAACGCTAACAGACAACACACGCAAATGCAGCCAAAGCCTGCCATCTTTTATATTGAGTTCCAGGAAATATTAACTTACAGTATTAAACAACATCTCCAACTTAATTTTCGGCAAGTTTGATTTGCAAAGATTGCCATGTTATGTTGCCACTACTTGGCTCAATCGCTGGTGTTTAAGCACTGAAAATTCGCAAAGCTCAGAGTGTTATCCCAATGCATAGAAATCCAAAAAAATGATTTGACGATTTGATATGAGTTTCAAAAATTTAATGCCAAATATTTGAAAACTCTATTTGGCGCGTTATAGCTTTTTTGCCCATGCTCATCGGATGTTGCACCAGATGCGTAAAATTGGCAAAAAATTGATGATGCTAAATTAATTGAAAATAAAATGATGACAAAGCAGAAATGTTAATCAATTGGCCAGCAAGTTTTAACCCGAATTATGATGAAACCGGGTATCAAATCGCCTTAGAAATTATAGAGAGAAATGTGGCACAGCCGGGCACACAAATTTAAACTGCTCCCACTAACGCATAACGACATGTGGATTGATTCGACAGTGAGGAACGCATGTGTTCGATACGATTTCTGTGTTGTGCTATTTGATGCGACACTCTAAATTGCAAATTACAAGCCTGAATAATGGGCAAGCAAATGCTTATGCGCTGTACCATACAGGAAAGTACACTTACAACAAACTTTCAATAGCCGCTAAAGAGTAGAGGCGCATTATAAAATGGAAATGGGTAAACACAGACAGTATGATACGTAGATGGTCGTCTACAGTTCAAATCGCCAAAGTGCGCATCTTTGTTCTGGAGGGTACAACGGGGGGTGAGATCAAATCGTAAGGGTCCGAGATGGGCTGAAATCATTAAAAGCGAATTACAATTAATACATCACTCAGAAATCACTGACATTGTTCCACCAATGAGGCTGTGCTGCGCCGGTTTGTATTAGCACATGCTTAAATGACAGTGATGGAAGGCTTGAGACTGCTGGTCCACTTCGCCTCAATTCGCTTATCTGCTACCATTTCTACCTATTATCCCCTCCATTCAACCACATTACTTCCTACTCATTTGTGTGATTTCGTACAGTCAGCCTATTTCTCAGCACCCTGCATCGCATTGGTCCGCACTGGTCTCAATCACGCAGCTTGAGACCGTATTGTTATGTTATGTTAGGTAATGATGGTTGAGTCAGCAGTGGCTTTAGTAGCAGTAGCGAATTCTATGGTATTGATGGCGTTACTGGCACTACTTGAAGTAATATGAATGCATCCACACTGATATTTTGCAGAATTCAGCTGCGTGGGCTATATTTGTATGTGCATGCACGACTTAAGCCAAGACGCATTGTTGAACCAAAAGTGCAACGCTGATGTTACTGATACGATGCCTAGCAAGCGCAAGCAAGTTGCACCTTTGGAAAGAATTTGTTTGAAGACACAACAGAAGACATCAAGTACTGGGGTCAAGATACTCAAAGGTATAATTAGCAGGCATGATTAGTAGAGCGTTGTCGCCTTTTTTTCTAAAAGTGCCGCTCAATACTTTCTGCTGTGTGATTTCAATTTCCAAAAATATGGTAGAAACATCCAACTATAGCATTTTCCATACCGTCCTGATTTACACTACCAGCATAAGCAGAATTCCCTTTTACTTGGTCCAAATTTATATAAATCATGGATGCAGGCTACAATTGGAAAAAAAATGATGGGGTCGAATGAATCTCTGTGACATTCTGGTGTAGAGCATTCAGTGAGGAACGACGAAGTGTATTTTGGAGTGGTGAGCTTTCAGCTAATAGCCCAAGGTGTTGGTGCCTTGAGTGGCACCCAAAACGTGTGAATAAAGTTAGAATCACATCTAAAGATAAAAGAAGCCGAAATAGCCGTGGTGCCATTCAGATGCATCCGAAGTGGAGGAAGGTGTAGAAGCGCATTTTCATTAAAACAGTTTATCGAGTTTTGGTTTGGGAATTATTTATTATTCTTAAGCGCCCATCATTTAACTCCACAAAAAACTAACGTTGAACAAAAAGTACACTTTAAAGCGATCTTAATACGATCACTGAATGCCTCAAACAAATTAACTAACTTTATTGTGTAGAGCTAATGAAATACTTTGCGAATGGTGAATAAAAGTGCGAATATTTTGGGATTAGCGACGAACTTTTTAGTAGGATAATCAAGTGTGTAATTGAGGCAACAGATGTTTTTTGAGACGAGAATAAACCGGTCTTATTGGCCTAGCTGTTCATACTGCACATACATTTTAAGCCGAATGTTGAATCCCAGAATAACAAATGATCTGATGCGTTAGGTTAACAATTAATCAGCTAGCCGAACACAAGGCACTTTACGTAGCTCGTGCTTTTTAGTAATCCTTTGCCCAAGGAGGTCTGCAAAGTGGACCTCAATACCCAAACGGATAGTAGTAAGGCATTGGGTAAGGCACCTTGCAGTGCCACAGGTAGCCTTAGCTTAGATCAATGCACTAAAATCTCGTCGTAAAGTAGATCCGCGTAGAAAAGAAGAGATGATCCACTCTTATCGCTCATTTGATCGTCCTTTTATTAGTAAATAACAAAAAAGCTGCCATTTTACCACCCAATATCTTGACCACACGCGTGAAACTTACCGGGATACGCCGTCACATATGTAAATAGATCTGTCTCTCGGTATTAATCACCCTTTCTGATCACCACTATTACCACCAAGACCAGCAGCAACGTCACGTCTGCCATTACGGACCTCAGATGCGCAATTTTTCCCATTAGCAATCAGTCTGCTGTCCACATAATCGATCACCAACTCATGCATCTAGTCGCCTGGTATTCCGCCCATCGCTGCTGACGACGTACTGCACAGGAGTGAAGGCAGGAGTAACTCAAACATAAAAGAAAAGAGTTGTGGAGAGCAAAGGAGAAGAAGTGAACAATGAGGTAACAATTGAAGCAGGCTGGTGACTGTCTAGCAACAGCCTTTCCATTTAGAATCAACAGAAAACTTCGAACTTCTCCTAACTACCTCTACACCGAATTGCAGATAAAGATGAAAGCATTGCACAATGTAGTGCTACAGTGTTCTTACAGTATCCACCACAATCTCTGCATCCATCCATCATTCGGCTACAAATCTCCTCAGCCACCAAGGGCTCGAGCGGCAAGATCCTCGCGTCAAAACGTACAGATTATGCCCCTGGCAGTGGCGCACGTAAGCTTTGCGCAATTATGCACCGTGACTTTCCCCAATGAGACATAAGGCACACTGCGAACATCCTTTTAGACGAGTTGGTCTATCCCGAACATTTGTTAGCAATACAGAAGATTCAGCTAGTGATGACGACGTGTACGGCTTCAAAGTAGGGGCATGTAATCATGCACGTCTTGCCTCGAGAGGTCAAAAATGCGGTCAATCGATTGCTTACTTTAAAGTCGACACGCCTACTATAAGGAACCTGAATCGTCTGAGAGATAGCACATTCATAAAATGGAGAATATTCACATCAAAATGGCACAAATTGACTAGGATAATGTTATAATAGAATGAATTTGATTAAGTGTTCAATGGCAGACAAATGCTTTACAAGACATCGCAAGACATGAACCCTTTAAAGTGTACTGCGGCTATTCCATAATTGGCAGTGAAAGTGAGAAGGAAAGGAGGAATGAGGTATTGGTTCTGAGACTAGCCTTCATATTACTATCAACCAACTGTAATTTTGTCGAGCATAGGCAAAGCATGAGTATTTTAAGGAAAGGCAGCAGAGAATGCAAAAATATGGGGACGCAATTGGTTCACGCCTTAGCAAACACTTGTCTTCCGTTAAGACGCAGATGACGAGTAAACGGAAAGGTTCACAAGGCAGGCAAATGGGTCTAATCCACAAGTCTCAGTCTTCTGACCGGCTGCTTTGAGACAATTATGGTGCTCGCGCGTCACCACTTTTATGATCATTTTGTCCGCTGAATAAAAGGCCAATAAAAATATGGTGTTGCGCTTATTAAAGTAACACACACTCCTCAGATGGATAAAACTTCGTTGTCGTGAGCTTGTACGGAACGAAAAGAACGTTTCTTACCGCCTCTTCCTGCTTCTCTGATGGACTGTACATGCTTTCAGCATTTGTATCTGGCGAGGCCAGAGCAAAAATAGTTCCAAAGCCTAATCAGAGTTGACTAAACTACTGAAATTAGCTTGGACATACACTATATCACTTTCTTTAAACCTTATAAACGCTAACAAATCTAAACTGTATTCCTGCTAAGTCAATGAGGGTATCACACTTGTAAACAACTCTTATTTTACTTTGGGACGATCGGCCAAGCATGTAGTCGTAATTAAATTAGATCTGAAATACGCGACTTATGCAAGGTCGTTAAAAGGATTAATGCATTGCCCAGCAATATAAAAATTAAGCAGCTGGGCTGCCATTTAAAAATAAATCGACAGATAGGTAAAAATTTTCAAACAAGGCAAATGGGTTAAAAAGCTCGATTTGGTGGCGGTATATGGACATGGATAAAAATGACAAGAGGGGCAAATTATTTGGTTATTTGCTATTATGGAGTAGGCGAGGCAATTATATGAGTGATAAGCATCACTAGCAGCACCTATTCAATAATATACAAATGTCTCGTCTGCTTACAATCTTTTGGCAACCGTACGTGTGTTTTGTTTCTTTTGTTGATTTTCCCGATATTTTCAATCGTTCTGTTAATAAACATGCTTGACAGAATGCAATGCTTTAAAGCAAAGTTTGATTTGCGATTGACCTTTGCCTCTATAGCTTGCTTCGTGCTGGCGCTGAAGATTTTTTCTCCTTCGAGAAATTGATGCGTTTATTTCGATGCACCAGCGTAGCCGATGTTCTGACGCTCTTAGTGATCGCAACAGTCATCGAGGTTTGCTGTACTTACAATTGTTATGCACAATATTCAAATGAATCGATACGGCATTTTTTACCTTATTAATGCCGCATTGATACTCAGAGAGTCCCTCTTGCGATGGTCTTCCAGGTATCAATGCTCTTTAACTTTGGATAGGGTTAAATTCCACCCATGTTCGATCGTAGAAGTTTGCATATGTTACTGAACCTAAGTAGTGGGTGCGCATTTTTTGACGTTAGTGTTATCTAAATATAAAGCACAAAATTGCTGCTTTTCGCATGCTACCAAGCCTAATTCAAGCGACCAGTGAAATTGGGTGTTCGATATTAGGGCGTAGGGTTTAGATAATAATTAGGATTCTAAAAAGTCGATGACAGGCTAAATGCTGAGGCTTGCTAGTTACACATACGACCAGAGAGCTGACATTGTTGATCTTTATTGCGCGAATATTCCTCGTGATGATGGGTTTTTAGGATGAGCACTGATTTCGGCATATTCTAGTTCAGCGTACTTGATTGCGCTTTCGTCACAATTAAAGAAAGTAAAAAATTCAATTATTCATCGCACAAATCAGCGTACTTTATTCCGGGTTAGCAACGGCTGTTTTATGTAATCCTAAGCTGCAAGGGTAGTGTAAGCGACCAAACAAAGTATCGAGAGGAGTCGTTAAACATCCGACTTTATTTACCCATTCCACAAATATGTGTGCGGTCTAAACGACCGACCTCTTGACGTCTCCTCGAGAGTTGAACGCAAGTCTTAAGTTTTAAAGTCCCAATGCTCACCACCATATACTGGTATTATCGCCGCTGTTGCCACCAAGGCAGATGTGATGACCACTACCCCTCCTCATTGCTCGTCGTCGCCGGCTGGCACTTCTGCTTCGGAAGGCATCTACAGCAAACACAGCCACTACCACTACTGCAGGTGTCATTGGAAGTAGTAGTATTTCGACTTACGTAAACATTGCAACTGTTGCATTTCCGATGCAAAGTGTGGATCGACATGGGGAGGAGGTGTGCTGCTTAATTGCCGCAGCAGATGGTGGCGTGGAGGAAGAAGAGGAGAAATGCGAAAATATACTTTTTGAATCCGCGGCTTAATGAATGGGGTGTTTGACTACAGATCAAAAGATTTCAGGCTGGAATCCTACCAAAGCCGTAAAGATTCTTAATCCCTACCTCTGCTTGCAGTGGCATCATGCCTATCCAATAACGAATTGCATCAGGAAGGATGGACGTGCTGCCTACTTTGCCGCTAGACGGCAAAGGTCAGTAAATCGACTAAAAATTGGTTGGCGGAAAGTTGTCATGCCTGGTGATAGGCTCGAATTCTCGATACCCACATTGTTAGGACGACGCCCTAGCCTACTGACCTACCTCACCACCATCACCACCATCACTACCACCACCCGTTTTTTGGGACTTTACGGGCGCGATGACCTTGTAGATTATATATTTGAGGATGCAGTGTTATAAGGTCAGTCGCGTCTGCCACTGCAAACTTTAGGTACGCCAACATTCAGGGTCGATGCGAGTTACCAACATCCACTTTACACTTACTTTCTTAATATTTACTTATTATGTTCCCATGCCTTTCTTCCCTTCATCAGATTCACCTTAGCGATAAAAGTAGTCTAACAAGGGACTGTCCTCTCTGGTCGGTGACGGGCTTAGCAGCATTAGGCGAAACGAAGGTCATGGATGATCCTTCCGTCCGTTTGTCGCTGAGAATAAATTTTGCATAAGTGCACTAAAAATTATTCACTTCTCTTTTTTCCTCTCCATCTCATCGTCTTTTGGACCCTGATATTTCTCTCTTTTTGAATTAGTAGCTTCAAGGAGATGCCCATTTGACTTCACGTTTTGCGAATGGCTGACAAATGTGTTTTTCGCTGGGACGAATGAGCAATAAAGGATCGAAAACGTTGAAGTTGTATATGAATGAAATGACGCCTGCTCTTCTCTGCTTTGCCGTAGCATGCCTCACCCCTCAACCATCCATCAGTCACTGCAACCGACCCATCAACCCACGAATTTGCACCATCAGTCTAATGTGGCATGAGTGACCAGCAGTAGAGGCATGTCAAATTTGCCAACTCATTCAGTCACACCTTAACTACCATATAAACCATTCCATATCTCACCGCGGCAAGACATAGCACCTGATTAAAGGAGAGAGGTTAGAGTCAAAAGTGAGTCAGGAAGTGAGTGCGAAGGTAAAGGCGTGGGAAATAGGTGGTGTTAAAGGGAGTGGAGAGGAATGGGGAAGGAGGAAGGAAGCTGGTGTTAGTGAGGTTGTCTATTAAGTTAGGCATTGTCCTAATAGTGTGAATGATGGGAATTCGAGGCTCCTACTGGGCATGCTGATAATTCAACCTCTTCCTTTCTAGTGCAATTGACTGCCTTTTTCTCTCCAGTGCCCTTTAGTTTTAGTTCTTTGTTGCACAGATACGGTGCCACTACGAGCAGCGGAGGAAATAAGGTAATCTTACGGCCCCGACAGGACTCGAACCCGTAGTCTTCTGATCCGAAGTCAGACGCCTTATCCATTAGGCCCCAAGACCAACAGTTGCTGCCCTTCCCTTTTACTCCTTTTCTTCCTCATCATTACCACCTGCTGTAGTCGAGCAGTACACCTCCTTCTTACATCAGTCTATTCTTTGCAAATGTAATGCGGTGGTCTCAACACTTTCGTGTGCACTAACAACTTCTACTTTTAATGACGCCGTGGCAATGGTTAAGGCTGTGTTTGCAATAGTTGCTTTGTGTAGTAGGCGCTCCAGTTGACGACGGGCAAGACGGAGGAGTGGTGGTTCACTAAGCGATCCTGACTTTCAGCATTATTAGCCAGATCCCATGTGCCGCTTTCTTCCCTCGGCAATAATAGCGGTTATTCGTCCATAAACCGCAAGACTCATTAATCGCGGCCCAAAAAATGAGAGCTTTTGACCAAGAAACATTGCATTGGCCTCCGCTCTGGTGTCCGGCGGGCTATATTTGCACCACAGAAGTCTTTTGATTCCCACAACTTTGTGCAGAAGTGAGCCAAGTCGAATACCGTGCTGATTCTTAGCCTGTCATTTGCACGAATTTTTTAGGTTATTACTAAATTACTCAGATGGAATTTGCGATGGGAGTGGTGTGCAATATGGCTGTAAAGACCGAGTGGAGATGTAGAGGGGTAGGGGAATCGGGCTAACGCGATAGTGAGTAGTGAACTCGAGAGAGAGGGACAAGACCAAAACACAGCAGGCGGAGGTTGCCAAGAGGGAAATCTATAAATTGAGCTGGTGTGGCCTAATGGATAAGGTGTCTGTCTCCAAAATAGAAGGATGCGGGTCTGAGTTCTATCACTGGTGTCTTGTTGGTGACTTCACTAAGCCAGTTGTTCTCCTGTCAGTGACATCAGTGATGACTTAATAATTGGCGATGCGATATCTAACTCAACATTCCTCGCTAGTTAAGTCTCCTCATTCCGTGTGTTGGGATAACTTTTGCCGTCGCTCCATCGGCTCCTTTAGCTTGAGGTTGTGTGCATGCGAGAATGCACGTAGCTATAAAGGCATGTAAATTGACAGAAGTTATGGAGCTGACCATGTGTGGCATTGCCTTTCTGCTCCCACAACGGTGTCTACAGAGATTTGACCTCGAATAGGATGATTATGGCTCGCTAGCATTAACGGCTAGACCATGGAAACGCATAGATTAGCAATCGCCTATTGTTCCATTGATAAATCGTTCTTTCGCATTCTGTCTGTTCATGCAGCCGACAATGGGTAGATGTTCACAACAAAGCATTTGAGCAGAATGGATTAGAGTGGTTTTGATGTGAGCTGGGTGCATGTTAGCAGCTCCTCGGAGATGACAGTTAGAAGTGTAGACGCAGAATAATAACGCATTTGTAGGTAAAAGCCAAGATGGAGGATAGTAGTAGCCGTGCGGATGCGGCCCAGCCTGTCTAAATGTAAGATTTGCAACCTAAGTGCTTGATATTCCGAATCCGCACTTCAAACACTATCTTCTTTGACTTATTTCTCCATCCGTTAATGATTACTGCAATAATTAATATCTGACGGGCGTCAGAGACCCCAAGCTGGATAGTAATTCTCCCTTGCGGAAGTGCAAAGGATCCACCAGATGGGATATACAGTCATAGTCTTAATGCCTATACGCATTCTCTAAAAATCTTATTCGGCTGATAATATAATCCATACCTCTACAGCGCAGCAACACTCACTTATGCAAGCTGAATGCTTATGTATTAGATGCTTATTTGTTGGACAACGATTAACAAATACTACTTTTGGTGCTTTTAACTGAGACATGCGTTCCTAATGCCACATCACATAAGGTAAAAGCATATGACTAGACTATCGTGTTTAATTCCGTAAAGTTGGTTGTGAACAAATGTGGATAAAAGCACTGGGGTCTTCTCATACAGTCAAGAACTGCACTCACTCAAATGCAATTATGGAATCATTCTCAACCATCAAGGAGAGATCGCGCGTCAACAAACTTTGAACTCTCAAATATTTAGAGTGCTTTCTTTGGATCAATTGCTATTAGTAAGCAAAGCTCGTGGGTGCATTTAAAATTTTGTTTGCTGATTTAACAAAAGCATATAACTATTGGTTGATATTTACGTCCAGATGATTAGGAAAATTTAAGAGCTTGAGGCTAAAATGGAGAAGCAAAAGCTAAAGCATGGTGACCGAGAGTTGAACAAATAAAAATAGCAAGCAGGTCTTTCTAGCAACAGTGTTGCCATTAAACTATGGCCTAAAAAGTCAAAGTAGATGACATCGCATTTTTATTAAGAAACAGTTGAATAGTTTAGCTTGACCGAAAGGTCAGGTTTACCGTTTAGACTTACGTTAAGGGAGTCAAAGTTTAGCTAGAGAAGGCGAGGCAAGGGACTGACATTGCATTATTAGCCCTTATCAAACGGCTGCGGTGTTTTATCAACATTGTTCAGTATTGTTTTTGGTATTGATAAAATAAGAAATGAAAGACAAAACTTTAGTTGGAGAATGGTAGAAAATGAATACAGATTATTGCTAAATGCGGATGCAGCAATTGGAACCCAAAAACAGTTGGGAACGAGGAAGGTGGCCGCTGCCAAATGAGCAAAGTGTCCCTGAGGGCATTCGGCAGAAAATATTCGCAGATTGATATAAGAATTGAGAGTTCGGTATTGTTAGGAAAATAGCTACGCTAATCGAATAATGAGGAATTAAATGCGAGGAAAACAGGTTTAAGAATAATGCAAAATTGTGTAAAGATTTTGTTTCGATAGGCAAACTGAAGCAGTTGCATTTGAAAGCGATCGCGCCATATTTTACATAAGTGCTTACGCATATTGCTAAGCATTCGGTAATCGTCAGCAAAGTTTATGGGTCCAGATATAATAAACTAACTCCTCCAATGAAGCCAAACAAGATCCATTTTGCCATCTAGATGTGTTTCACTAACACTTACTTTACTGTTTCACTTACTCCAACGACCGAGTGCAGTGACTACGATGCAAGACCTATCTGCGACAAGATTTAGTAATAGCAAACAGATTTTGCTAGTCAAGACCGGCATCATGGCCCGTGAAGGAGCAAAGTACTTGCATCTTTGCTCTTTTAAGAACTTGGTACAATGTGCACCATCCTGCAGGAACCTAGTTTAGCAGTCTTGATGGTTTGCATGGAAGGACTGTTGAGTGGAAGGGACACTGTATCAGCATAACATCGCACTATCATTTTCTCCTTGGCAAACCACCAATGCGATGAGAATGCTTTAACCAAGAACGGTGACTATGGTAAGGTCGACTGCTAGTCCAAGGCTAATTTGGTCGCTGCTTTTCTTCAATTAACTATGGCTGAAATCTACTCTACCTACTTCAGCACAGACAACTTCTCTCTTCCAACATTTTAGCAGTAGTCGCGATTAAAATCGGTACCCTACAGCCAAATCCGTCTTTTGCGCTATTTCGTCTGAAATCGCGTGATGAAAATGAAATACTGCCTTTCTTTATCTGTTTTGACAGATTTTGCAGATCAACTATTCATTGATTAACACCCCGGTTTTCTTGTAATCTATTTTACCCTAAAATATTCAATATCCTGCTTATCTTTGTCAGTTTTAGGCAGCATAAACAGTTTTATATTGCCAGAATAATGAACCACATAATGGCTCAAACATTAAGGCCATCCGTAGACATTTGCTTTATTGAAGTATATTTATCCCGATATCCTGCCCATACGGTGAAAAGTTCAGACAAATATAGGCAATGATCTGGGATGGTCTACTTCTTTTCTACAGTATGGGCAATAATTAATGTCAACACTTTAAGGCTTCCTTTCGGTATAGTTCTACTGTAATCGCTGGCATTTGACTGATGAATTTGCGAGGACAAATACAGGCTCAAAGTAGCAGCTTTGTCATCTTACTCTTACTGTTTTAATTGACTATATTCCTACCGTTCGAGTTTTTACTTTGTTGCGTTAAGCATATCACGTTCCCGCCTTCCGTTTCAACTTATGGTATCCTTCTCAATTATTGCATTTAGTATCAGTAGATTTTGCTAAAAGGACAGTTTGCATAGCCACGAATGCACTTACTTACCTGTTTGCTCTTTTGATCTTTTTTAATTTATATAGCCAGTAAGTGGGGGTAGAGACAGAGGCTAAACGAGGCAAAGGAGCATTGGAACAACTGGCATCGTTAACCCACTCTATTACTATGTGTGTGACCTAAATACAGTGAACAAATGCAATGCATATGGGGAGAGGAACATGGGAACCGCCCTCAGGATGTCTCCTCGAGAGTCGAACTTGAGTCCAAAGACTTAAAATCCCAAATTCTGACCACCATATAATGGTATCGTCACCGATGTTACCGCTACGGTCAACTTGATGATCACCACCCATCCTCCTCGCCCCTGCCGCCGCCTGGCATGTCTGCTTCCTAAGGCATCTACCGCAACACTGCCACTACCACTGCAAAAGTCGCCAGTGGAAGTTGAAGTAAGTCACACTTGCGAAAATGTCGGCGCTACCGCATTACCGTTGCAAAGAATGGATCGATATGAGAAAGTTGTGCTCTCTGCTTGATAAGCGCAAACTGTTTCGGGCTGTACAATTATCTTCAGTTCTAGTTAGTACTTGAACCATGCCTTAGCTTCGAATGCATTGAATAGTGCCTCTGCAGCTGCTATCTTAAGTCCCGTCTCTCGCTAATTTTAGTGCCAATTTAATGCACATTCTGAATTAGCTAATGGTTTAATGATCTGCTTGATCTCATAACGAAAAATGGCTCATCGAACATGCTAACTGTGTTGGGAATGAACACTTTCACTGCAGAAGAACTGACCTCTTTTATAAGAGATTTTATTATTTGAATTGTCGAAAACCACTAAAAGGTTATCATTTAATCAATGAGTAGCCTTAGGTTGAATCCTCACAACTAGTTTTGTCACGAATGGCGATTGGTGTCCTATATGCATCCAACGATGTTTATGCGACTCTGCTGATGTTTTCTGGCTGGATTTAACATGCATTCAGCCAGTTGGGATTGCATACCACTACTTATTCCAATATGCAGTAATCCCGAAAATTAGTACATTCTACTATGTGATGTAACTGGTCATGCTCTCCAGAAAATAAGAGATGAAACGGCTGACTCTTCAAATGCGTGTATTGCAGTAGAAATGTGGTTTCATGCTAACTTCATGCCCAAGTGCTAGTATGCAATGAGCAATCAGTAAAATAGAGGTGTGAGAAGAATTGCTGTGGAAGAACAAACAAAGGGGTCTTCAAAGGTGTCTCGGGTTCAAGATGCAACTTGGTTGCCACTCTCAATTTAAGCACAAGTTTGTATCTATTGGTCACTTTATCGGTCTCTACGAAGACCTCAGGAATGCATTCCTTGCGTGAGCAGTGCAAAATCACAGTACTGCCTACTGGTAAAACGGGTTCGGCAGTCTTACGTCTACTATTTTATGTGTTGATAAAGAGAAAGCAGACGTGAAATCATCTGGTTGTGCTTTTGGGCGGCTACTTTACAAGAGCAACTAATGCTCTAGCATGAGATGTCCTTTCAAAGATATTTTCCTCTCCATTGGATCATTTGCCAAGTGTGCGGATATCAGTAGAGGTTGGCTAGTGCTAAGGCTGCAGTTATTCCATTTTCAGTGATGTCAGGTATCTAGCTGTCTGGCATTCAACAACTCGGAAAACTAAAGGAGGCTCGGCAGAAAAGTTACTTTAACTTTTTAGGCACGTAGGGGTTGTTTACAAGTGTCCAGATCGAAAGTCGGGGCATTAGGTTTGGGCATTCTGACCAAGGTGTACCTCAACTGTTCCCAGGGAAATTGCGCTCCTAGAAGATCCCGAACATTCCAATGTTGTGACGTAAATTCCAAAGATCTATAACCTCTTATGGCCAAGAACACGTTACTCTATGCGATGGCCAAATATATATCTAGTTTTTGAATATTTGATTGTGAGTCTCAGGCTGCATTTGGATCCTAATTATAAAAACACTGGATTGCTCCTAGGATCTGTTAACTTAGGAGTTTACTTTTGCTGATTTTGCATTTAGTCATTCATGTACTAAATGCAGCAGGCTGTTGGGTATTACCAAGTAGGGCGCATTATTTACCATGATTTAAACCCCAAAACGTGCTGGTTGATGCTGTAAAGGTGGCTGACTTTGACTTCACGCGTCAACGCATGAGTTAGAATCCGCTTCCTTTGAAATGCCCTAAATTATTTGTCTAAATGACTGATCTCGAAATGCTGTAGGTCGGCACTATATGGTACCGCTCTCGTGAGGTTCTACTGGGCGAGACCCTCTATTGTTGCAGCGACCATAAGAGGTTTCTGGGCAGCATTTTCGCAGAATCGGCCACAGGAGATTCGCTATTCAGTGGTGACTCAGAAATTAGTGGAATTGTCCGCCCATTCCAAATAAAGGGGGTACTGGCAGAGGTAACTCGGTCAGGCGTTAAAGGACTGCCTAATTATAACACTGGATTGTTTCTGTCTTGGCAAGGCAATAGACCTTGCCCCTAAGAAATGTTCATGCGTACACTTGATGCGGACGCATCGCCACTATTCTTTGAGTCCTCTTCTTTTTATAAATAGATAGATTTATTCAAAAAACCAACTCATATTGCATAATTTGCATTGTTTTGATAAACCCTAGAAGGCGAAGTCCTTGTTTATGTGCAGTCACTGGCTCATTTAAATCTGCTCACTTCTTTTCTTCAACTTGCCATCTTGCATGAATGCGTAGCAGGCTATCTGCATCCCTTCTTTGCCAACCTCGGCAAGAAATCGCTACCTGTAATTGGCGAGGAGTAGGCTGGCCTACCGTCTACCAGAATCTCACGGAATTCACTGACCTATTCACTGCCTTAATCAACACTGACAAGAGTGACTTAGAAAGCCAACGAAAGAGATAGATGAATTTTTGGAGAAGATAATAATTTGTCTCCCTTCGTTTTTTTCGCAAAGCTTCTTTGGCTTAAAAATGACATCCTCTTGCTAGCTTGTTAAGCTGAGGTTGATGCCTTATATTGTGTTGTTGTTACTAGACTTATCATTGTTTCAGTGGCTCATAACGGGTGTACAAATTCTGAATTGGGGCGTTTAGAAACAGAGAAGTCGCAATACTCTTCAGAACCCAAAAAGCGGGTTATAAAGTCTCTGACTGAAAACGATAATGTATATACGCCTACACCCTAACCTCTCGTGAAGAATCTTTTACGCATACACCTCTCTGTATTTTTATTTTTGGTAAGTAGTTGTTAGGTCTTGATACCACCACTATAATGCATTATCCCCTATTAACCATTAGGTTTTAAATTCATTGGGAAGGGAAGAAGAGCGATTATTTTAGTGGTGTTCTGTATCGTTGATCGACGCAGGATCATTGGCACTGAGCCAATCAGAGTATATGGTACGGATGATTCAATTGTCATTGTTAGAGTGGCAGCACAAATTCATATTTGCTCTGTTGTCGGTGCTGCTTAATGAGCTGCTCTTTGCACAAAGTGATGCAGATTTAAAACATCCATATGTTGACACTTTCTTCTGCATGTGTTATGCATGCAATTAGGTCATTACAGCCCACAAGTCTAGAAAATTGGGGAAAGAGTCCCACGCCAATCGTTTCACATTCCCGCGATACGGCACTAATAAAGCTTAGAAAAGCTTTATTAATAATAAGTCTGCAAAACATTTCCCACCGGTTCTTTTGACTACAAAGGAAAGATCATTAGCTGTTTTAATGCAACAAAGGTACGTAGAGATAAGTGACCTCTGAAATGGAAACTGCTTTGCTTTCACGAGACAGGATTGCAGTAGTCTTAGGGGAAATTTCTGGTTAGTGTTCTAAAACGGCGCAAAAGATTTCATATGAACTCATACAAAGTGAACAGTGCTGCGTACTTTAATTACGCCAGTTTTGACACTGCGTTGGCATCTGTGTTCACCTGTATCATCATCAACAGCGTTTATAAAGTAGTGGTCATTTAAAGTGCAAGGCATAAATGTGCTTCAACCCCTACCGCAAAAGATTCCAACGACTTGTCATTTGGGATGGGCAGCAGTACATACTAGACATTTTTGCAACCACTGCACCTGTTTTACACTTCTAGATGGCCTTAATCAGCTTCAATTTTTGAACTCAATTGGCGTTTCTTTTTGCGAAAGAAATCACTACTAAGTTCAATTAGCAGAAACAGTTGTTTAAAAAAGTACATAATGGCTATTAGGTAATCAATTTCTTCCGCGTTTCAACCGATCGTCTTCATCGCTAATATTTCCCACTTAACAAAAACCAGGAATCATGAGTAGAATACTAAATAGAACCAAGGCAAGTGACGTTGGGACACTTTTCTGCAGGCTGCTCAAACGCTAGTGATGTAGTGCATCTTGAAAGTCATGCACATTGGATTAGACCGATAGGGGTGTCTTACACACATTCTGTAAGAGAATTTTCTACTAAACAAAAGGTAACCAAAATACTATATTTACAAGCCTTTATGGAAATATTGCATTGCGACATATGAGAGGTGTCGTGGTTCTAGAAGAAGTTGTGGCCTATCAACCTCTTGAACTGGAAGAGAACAAATAGCTATAAGACGTAGCAAAAAGCTGCATGCTGGCCTCGCAACAAATAATGATATGTGGCTTCGCAGGGCTGCATGGCATGTATGCCCTAGAAAGACAATCACCAGAACTATATATTATCCATTTCCAATCAAATATTAGCTGGCGAGTACCCCAGGCTGCGAAAGCATTTGTCTCGAAAAGCATCGACATAGATCCCTCTACCCCAATTTCTAGATACATGCTCACAGTCTATTGCGCATGTAGGCATGCATAACTGGTGCCAAGAGTTAAGGCTCGCAAATATGGCACTAGAGGAATGTGCGAAAAGGACGTGTGATCCTCTTACAATCCAAGATTCTGAGTGGTCTTCAAAGATTGTAATAAGATTTCCTTCTCACTGAGTAAGTATCTGACTCCTCTTGTGGTAAAGAAGGACATGGAGTGGAGGAAGGAATTTTTCCTTCGCATTTGTCTGATCCTTGGGTTTGGTTGCGATTGTGACAGGCATTTAAGAGGTAGTAGTCACAGTAGAAATCATGGCTGCACATATCATGATTGTCGTCACCTGTTTTGTTGTAAATGGGTAGGCTACAATCATCCGTGCCGCCTTAGATTCACAAAAGTCTGATGATAATATTTAGCAATAAATAAATAATTGGCGATTGTTAGAGGACTACATTTCGGATCATTGGCATGATTTCCAAAATTCTGTGCGCCATTTCTTTATTTAGTGCCACTGCGATTCCGTGTAAATTCTGGAAAGTCTAAAAGTGGTTTTTGTAGGTACGGAATGGTGGTAAGTCCTTGCCAAAGGTTGGCAACAAGGAATGATTCTGCCAACATCTAGCGCAATTGAATTAATCATTTTCTTTAATTTATAGAGTAATCGCTCTTAATTGCTTTCGAACCGAGACCATTAGTGTTCAAACTGACAGACATTGGACGAGGTCAGTTGACATTGAGTAAGTAACTGGCGATCCCAATTCCCTGCGACCAGAATTAATCTAAATTGAAAGTCAGGTGCATGTTTCATTCCATAATAGCTTCCAGCAAGGAAAAAGACAGCACTCTTCCCTTTCCCATTCAATTTAAGAATGATCAGAGTTAAAACTTAATGCTCTATTTCCCTTTGTACTCGCTTGTGACGGTTCACGTTTTATAGTTCTGCGACTCAGGCATAGCCGAGGCGCAAAGACAATGATTTTGCAAAGAAATCAGAGGCAGCAAGGGTATAAAGTTCCGTTCTTTTGACCCATATTAATCCAAAATTGATCAGAATTCGTAAGTTATCAACCCTTTCCCTTCGGTTTGAGATCGTGACAGTCCCCACTTCCACTTCAGACAATGCAGATGTAGCAAACGTGTGAGGTGTCTATATTTGCAAAGAAAGCTGAGGTGGCAAAAGCATTAGGACATGCTCTTTATTAATCTCTTCAAATTTGGCATTATTCATAGTTGAGGCTTGGCAGCTTGCCAGTGTTAAGATGCAGTGTGAGAGGGGATAAGTGCCTGAGAGGATGCAATGGTAACAGAGGTTTCATAGTCACCTGGTGATACTCAATTTGTCCATGTGCTTAGGGGAGAAGGGAAAGCGAAGAGAAATAAAGGAGAATAGAACAGAATAGAACACATTAAACCAACACGAAGCAGAATAGACTAAAAGAAGTAGAAAATGAATTGGTTGTTTGCGTGTTGCGCTAAACAAATCATTTCCTAAGCACCTTGTAGATTCTTTGACGTTTTTGGGATTCTCTTACCTACTTAAAAATGCCGAGAGAATTATTAAAGCTTGGTATCACTAATCTATTAGAGCAACAGAGGAATTTCGGTGCTGTACGAGCATCCGCTGCAATAACCTGCATTCTATTGGTGAGCTCACAATAATTTTAACCATTATGTCGCCTTCCTGCACCACGATTACGTGAATGCGGTTTGAGATTCAGAGCTTTGCGTGGGGCAGGTTGTGCCATACTACATACCCGTGGAAGCAGGCCTCACGCCAAACTTTTTGACAGGGAATGGGAGATAGTGCAAAAAACAATGGCACAACGAAATGTTATGAAGTAGTCAGGGCAAATAGTTTAAATTTGACTGTGTGCTACTTCGAACAAAAAGCCCTAAATCTCTAGAATAACCAAGAAATAAGGGTAAAATTTATTTCATATGGTATGGCTCGAGTCTATTTTGCTAGGAGCGAATGTGAGCGATGCAAGTTCGGAACGATTTGTTAACATTTGCGTCAGCATAGAAAAGTGCAGTGGAGTCTCCGAAACCACAATGTTGTTATGCATCAAAGAAACACCGTTATTAGTCTAATTGTCCTCTGGGTAACTTAGAGGAATAAGGCAGCCTTCATATTGCAAGGAAAACACGGATGCTCGATACTGGATAGTATGCTCTCACAGTTTTGGGACATGCACTACTTTATGCTGGCCGGGACCCTGATTCTTATTTATGCACAATTAATGAAGTTGAAAAGTTTTGCCTTTTTCATCAAGTTCATAACACTTTACCAAGGATATATCTGCAAATGATTCTCTGTTATGAAGACGAAGAGAAGAAAGAGCTATGGCTACTTCTGATCTGTCCTTGTGTGTGGGCTACCTTGATTTTTTTCCTTATGGAGGCATATGGCACGTGTTTATGATGCTTTTGTGTTTTTAATTATGTTACCGAATTTAGTAATAGTCACTTGACGTTTTCAACTCAGTTTTTTGTCTGAATGAACTAAAAGTATTTATTAAAATAACTCCACCGAAATAGCTATGTCGACTGCAACACGCATCGCAAAATTACATTAAATAAAAATGCTTTGTTCACGCCATAATTAAAATACAGTATGACTGAGACCTCAAAATCCGATCGAATTGTAAATAAGTTTCACGACTACCATTTCTACGTGATTTATTTGCCATACAGGAACTTAAAACATGGTTATAGTTCTGGCTTCTTAAAATGTATTGCAGACAGATGGCAAGAAATCATATTAGACGCACATAACTTCAGCATGACGCTATCAAGTGCAGATTTTTCTAGCATCGAAAAGCATTTGACTCAGTGAGAGTCACAAAGTGCAACCACTAGAAATGTGCCATATTGGCTTAGTACTAAATATTAATCCAAACAAATATAAACTAAGTCAGGATTTAATGAGTAGCTTCGCTCTTCATTGGATATAACGAGTTCTGCCGACTTGTCATTTGTTCAGCTATCATGGGTAATTCGTCCACAAGATTATGAGCATTATTTTGAATGTATCATGTCCTTGATTGCTCGATGAATACAAGGATTATACATGCTTAGTCAAGAGTCCGGAATGCGCTCCCATCCCGTTGCAGGGCAGATGCAAGGGGTCTAGAGTTATTGAGCGGATCAAAGACATCTTCAACCATCACAAGCATTGTGTTGCTCATAGAAACATTCCATGATTTTGATCCACCTACACACGTTATGGATTAGTGAACAGTATTTTCTATCTGATGGCAAAAATAATGTGGGTCTCGGTCAAGCATACTAAAATATCCTCCTTGAAAGTGCGCGGTGCATTAAAACCAATATTGGCAAACACCTTTTCATCCCCTAAAAGAAGGAAGTGTAATTCTTAATAAGTCTTTAACTAGAGCTCCTAGCAAAAAAATCTTTACATTACGATGAACCTTAATTACATGGTCTTACTGCTCAAATTTTGGTCCTGCTTACGAGTTCCGCTCCTTCGCGTTTTGATTACATGTAATGCTGAAAACAGATCCGGAAAGTCCACATTCCTATCCGTTGAATTCAACACAAGTTCTTTTGCAAGTTTTGCGCAACTTGCCAATTCCATCGTTAGAATGTTTTTATGCGTTTGTACGACCTGCTCTGCCGTGTTCACCAACGTTGTCTCAGGCCTTGAGCACTTAATTCGCGAGCATCATGGTAGGCATTTCTCATTTTTAGATGCATATCTCTGTGCGAATGCATTCATGCATTTGTGAATAAGTATTTGTGCTTATGCCTACTAGTTTTGCATCAGGTTGCTGCATGAATAAAATGTAGTAAGTAAAGCAACTCTGATTTAATCTGAATAACGATGAGATGCGCAATGAAGGGTCGAATCAAGTAAATTGCTTTACGATCTTAGCCTCCTCTATTGCGCATGCATGGCGCGTTTTTAGTCACCTTGGAACTGCATTGTCCGATTTGCCAAACGTCTCACAGATCCTACGGGAGGCTTTTGTGGCATCAGAAAAGTAAGGAAACTTATTAAATCTTTCCATTTTTTAACACATGCCCTCTTACATGTCGTAAAACTTCCTTTGATCCTCGGAATAGTCTGGGAACACAATGTATGCCATGTGTGCCTCGATCATTTCTCAAACTTCTCTTTGCTCCTCAGTCATTTCATCGGAACGCATATAGGTGGGTGAGCATCTGTTAACACTTAATCATAATTTCCTGCGTGTGCTGCTCTCCAGCCGAAGCTTTGACTTCCCACACAAACTTCTTCTAAATTTTCCTTTGTTATACAATGCTTCAGCCCAAAGAATGGCGAATTCGGAGGTGCGCTTTTACTGTACAGAATGCTTTTCAGGATATTCTAGGTTCGAATCGATGTTAGATCATATGCGCTCGCATCATATCCGTGAGTGTTCCTTTGACGAACTTATTTTTGTAATGAGTGCATGTTGTGACGCCTTAGTGTCCTCTTTTTTGTAGACATTTGGCGCAATGTGTTTGGCAGAATGCGAACGTACGCTATTCTGTGAGCAAAACTCGCAAGTTTTTTGCGATGCTTACTTGAGAATATTGTCTCCCTACTTTAAGCTGATATCTTAGCAGGGTAAGAGGTTCAATGCGCAGAACATGATTATGTGAATCGTAAAGATTTTAAAAGGGATTTTGAGACTGTGTTAAACAAAGTAAGAATGCTTGATGGATATGGAGAGGCAAACATCGCATTTCACTAAGTTAATTTATACCCCAGTGGTAGTTTAGTTAACTTAGATGTCACCACGGGAATGCCATATTATTAACATTTAGGCGTGCATTTATAAGTCACTAGGTATTTTAATGGATTATACGCGCGTTTTTCAAGTACAATTATTAATACCTGCTTGTTTGCTTTCTAGAATTCTGCGACGGGCCGCCTAAACTTAGCAGCTATTAGCTCTACGAGAAAGCATATGCTTGACATAAGACAAGCATGCTGCTTTTATTAATGCAATCGTTTTTATTCTGTTCACTGTTACACACAAAGATGGATTTTCGTTAAAATGTTGGAAAATTAAGATAAGAATACAAAATCTTAAAATGTATCAAAAGGATGCAGCGTAGGGAATAAGGGTAGGGTTGAAGAATAAAGCATGACATTCTCATTTTTGAGGTTGTGCGGTGCAGTATGGCACAAGGAAGCCGCCATTATTCAATGAAGCTGACTGTTGGGATTTATAGGATTTCAATGCAAACATTGATGTAGTCAGTTTATTTCAAGGTTTTTAAATTGGAATATATTTAATAATAACTGCGCGAGCAAAGAATTTGCATTGTCAAAGCCGTGCACTATAGGCCTTCCTCAGTCGTCGAGGTACCTGACGTAATCTTGTGCGATAACAAGCACTGGGATCGTAGAAGAGAGCAAAGACGCTTCAGAGATAACGATGAGATATTAGACACAATTGCTGCACATGCTTAAGGCAGTCATCGAAGGGTAGTAGTCTTCGATAAGTGCGCCAATCAGGAAACAACAGAAGGAAAAGACTTAATTAAGACGATGAAGTGAAAAGAGTCACTAGAACATATCTTTGCTGTGGGCGCCTGGCTAAGCAAAGGTTGTGTAAGAATTGCGACACCGACATGATCGTGACCGGGTGTTTGCTGGAGTAGCTTAGTTTACTAGTTCTAGGACTCAATCCCTAGTGGTTTTGAAAGAGAAAAACGGTTGTATTTAGACATGGTAACATTACTGGAAGCATTCATGCCCAATCTTTCCTTCCTCTCTTTACTTACTTACCCAAATAAGCAACCATTGATGGCGGCGTGAGCTTCTTTATGACGCCGCCTGTATGGAAGGTAAATGAAGCGGCTTAGATTTACAAATCTGCATAAATTTATGTAATCATGCTATGGGTTTCAGGAGATGGAAAGGGATTCGCTGCTAAGAAACTATCAAAGAATCCTTAATTATCCATTTCTGTGAAACATTCTAGTCCTTGGTTGAAGAAATGGTTAAAGGGAAGTCAGCAGAGAGAACATACATGCGTCTATTTACACTTTAGCAGCATCACAGCTTTGCCATTAGGCTCAGATTAACCCTGCGCAATCTTAACCAGTGCCTACCTATTTATCGTCTTTATGAACTACTGCACTGTAATCAATCCGATGACATGATGTGTCATCCGGACACCAGAGTTTTCCTGTACTTAGTTCCGACTGCTAAACATTCTGCCGCCTAGTAGATCCATTTACAAGAAATCTGTACCCAAGTTTCGCTTTGTAAACCGAGTGCAAAATTCAAGGTATGACAACATCCAAGTAAAGAATCACACCTTTGGATGGGGTTAGAATGTCTCCTCCGGCCCAAACACATCTTGGGAAGACTTGGTCGACACTGATTTTTATAGCCTCGTAGGCGTAACCCTACTTAGTGTAAAATCTGCTATCTTCTCTGCGAACTGCACTTTAGCACAGTCGTACCCACAACTGTGTGAGCTAACTTTGTGTCATCCTGCGTTTGAACTACTTTTAGTTTCCACCTCAATTCATACGACCTTGTGTCATGCATTTATGCTGATACAGCTATTTTTTGAGCGGTGCAAGTGAGGCAAAGTGATGCTTTGGCTTGAGCCTAAGTGGGCAGAGATTGAACCATGGAAACCTAGGCTCGATACAATTTGTAATAGGGATTTGAAGCATCAGCAACTCAACTACACAAATTACTGAAGTACGGCTAATGCGGTAATTAGCTAGGCAGCATGGCGATTGCATAACCAACAAGGTGCTTTTGGTGCTTAAAGATCAATAATAGTGGGAGTGCAATCGGAACATTACTTTGCCCGAATTGAGCCTAAATTCTTCCCGTAGCATCTTTCTTTTAGCTTAGCCATGGCAAGTATCTATAAGGTCTCTCCTTGTCTCTTCGTTGCCATTTTTCCGTGATCTCTCTGCTGCACTTTCAGAGCCTGAACCCCACCTGGGACCTAGAAGCATCTGCGGAATTAGCCACTGAGGAAGTCTTTGTTATTTCCGCAGCTAGAAACCGGTTAACTTCATTACGTTTCACACCCAACAGCACTACTGAGTAATTTTATAAGGATTTCTCTTCAATCACGTTACTCTTTTAAGCCTCGATGTGGATAGCATCATGCGGGCTTCACCATCATTGTCTGTTTGGGTGAGTGGTAAGTGAGAGATGTCAGAGGAGGAGCAGCCATCAAATTTAGGCGATGTCGTCACATCACGAATTTTTTTAGAGAAAGCTACTAAATTTTTGACTAGATTATGCTCTTTGCATCGCTTTTTTTCTATGCACTTCCTATTGCTGATAGCCAACACATTTTTGGCGCTACTCTGCCAATCAAACATGCAAGGGGATTCGAAGCGAATCTGGACTTCCAAAATCGCTACCGTGAAACAAGAATCCATTGTTGCACCAACAACACTTCACCACTACTTCTTTTGGTCATCAGACACCACGAACCAGCCGTGTCTAGGCCAAAATAACCCGTGCCGCTCTGCAAAGGATTGCATTGACTCAACCTGCTCTGTGCTACATCGATCTATATTCAGGCAGTGAGGCCGTCGGTGTAGACCTCTCTAGAAAAGGAAATATCAAATTCCATGTAAATAAAAGAAGGTCATTTAAGCTGGCGGCTCAAATATCTAGCTGACGCGATCAAGCTAGGGTTTGTTCAAGTCGTTTTAAGCGAAACGACACCATCAAGCTTCTCCAAGTAGAGAATTTTGGGGGTGGATGCAAACAATCTAACCCGTCCTAATTTGAAAGCACGGTAGGAGGGTGGTAAGCACAAATGTAAGCCGTTTTTCTCAGCAGACAAGTGGTTATGCAACTTTCTCATTAGTATAGTTACATACTACTTATCAACTGACCAAAACCCTAGAAGTGGTTGTATTTGCAAAATGCGATTATTGCAACTCGTCAAACAAAGATGTTTAACAAAAGCGATGCGATCGTCAGCCCCATAGCATTTGCTTCTTAATTTGCCAAGATGGAAGCCGCCATGAGAAATGGGCATTAGCATCAAAGCTTTTTCCCTTCCTCCCCTTCTTCTTCCTCCTCCTCGTCCCTTATTTTGTTCTTCCATTTTTAGCTCTCACATTCACGTGCATACTTTATTCAACCCTCACGTAATTCCTGTAAGTGCATATAATGATAGACCGTTAAATAGACTATCGTCTGCACTCAAATCTACGTGGAACGGTGCGCGAGATCTTGTGCTATGAAAATGTAACCTGCCACAAGTCATCTGACACGACGTGTAATCACGTGTAAGAAATGAAACAAAGCACTGTCTTTCACCAAAAGGTTAGTCGCAGTTCTGGGTGCCATGACTTTACCACCCACCTCCACACCCTTCACATTCAAGCCGGTTAAGCGTACAATCATGTTTGCGTTGGCTCTCAAGGGGACAGCTATCTCATTTACGTTTGCAGGCTAAGCGACCCAGTGGGTGTGGCAGTTAAGCACTCAGCCGCTATTAAGAGGTTTCTAAGTTATGCCGGCAGCCCAGGTTCATTTTTGTACAAAAACACACAATTTCTGCTTACGCATTGTGTCTTCTTTTGCCTTCGAGGAAATCTCGGAACACTGCAGTGGTGATATTGGGGACAAAAGAATAATGGACGTTGCCTTTGCATCCTATATGAATAAGCGAATGCATATAGGTGCAAAAGGAATTCGAAAAATGTGGCTACATGAGTACACTAATTAATGTCTTCGAGTTCAAAATATGCTTCCATTATTTGATTAAGCGGAATATAAGGATCAAATTAAATGTACCATGCATCATTCAAAAGCAAAATAAGTATAAATTGTGGAACTAATACCCTAAATGCACAAATCGACCGCTATTAGCACTTTTTTGGAGAACAAGTCTTAAAGTTAACTTATTCGCTTGCCGTTTTCAAGGTCTGTAGGATATGTAGGGAGCATTAGTGAACTCAAAGTATTTAAGAGATACGGATTTGAAGTACGGCGTCTTCAAGACGAAGTGAAATGGGATGAAACCATAAATCAGCCGATGTCGGCGTTCTATTGCCATGGAAAGAAATGTCAGTTTACATCGGTGCATGCATGCATGAGTGTGTAAGCTGAATTATCAGGAACTGAAGGGAAGATAAAGCACTAGCTACGCTGCCTTCATTTTCTATCATGATTTGATCCACAAATGATCTTGACAAGTTCCGACTGTTGATATAGTTTTCTATCAGCCCTGTTTAGGTCTGAAATTCTGCATCTTTTAGTCTTTTTCAATTGCTTTTGATATATTCAAGTTAATCAGTGACAAATTGTTATGGGTAGAAGGGTATTTAATTTATATTCTCGAGGAACGAAAAATGGTTACGCTATATCCATAAGCTTGATATAATTCGTTTATGTTTTTGGCTCGCCCAGGAAAGGCACTCTACGGTTTCATGTCTTGCGTAAGTAATTCGTGAAATTTTCAGATTATACAGTGATGACTTAGTTCTGCTCGGCGCGTATCGAGGTTAGTTGCGAATGGAACCAAAAGTATGTGTACTATGCTACTTCACCCCAACCCATCGATTTCGATTTCATCCTTGACCATAAAAGAAATTCTGTGGCCTCTTGACTAGTGGGAACATATTCTTAAGTTCTCGATTTAATCAGTGACCACTAAGTCGGTCGAAGCGTCACGAGTTTCGTTTGGGAAAAGAAACGAAAATATTTGGATGCAGTCATTGTTCTCGGGGATATTATTTCTGATTTAGTCATGACCAAAATATGAAATCCGTGTCCACTTCACTTGTGGAAATGCATACGATGTTCTCAAGTTAGGCGGTAATGAAATGATTTAACTCGACGCGCTTGATTTTATTCCTTTTGATTCAGCCTTGATGAGAAAACGAACCTTGTGACCTCTCGTTTACTGTTATTGTTTTCTGGTGTTCCCGACTTAAGTACTACCGCTTGGGTTTCTTTCGATGCGCTTAAATTTTATTTTGCTAAAGGAACCAGAAATAGCTGAGTTATGTCGCAGAAAAGGCGGTCTTCTACTCCTCTTATTTTGTTAGTGTTCCCTGATGTTCTCGAATTAGGTACTGCCGCTCTTGTCCCATGCGATATGTGTTGAGTTTGTGCTAGGAAAGAAATCAAAATTAGCCGTATTATGGTAGCGTCGTCCCATTTAGCCACTTTTTATTAAGCCCTTTAAGGATCGAGAATATGCGACCTTTTACGGGTTGCAATCTTTTCTCGATTTAGGTAATGTCGCTTTAGCATCGGTCAACGTTAATTGAATTTTCTGTGAAGAAATTAACCGGAAATAACTGAACTACATCGCTGGGCTCTTGTTAATCCCTTTTTGATTTCGTCTTGATTAAAATAGTAAATGTGCACATTTTGCCTTTGTACTTTTTGATGGTCTCGAACTAATTGGTGTCGATTTAATTGTTGCGTTTCAAGCTTTATTTTAAAAGAAATTGAAAATAGCTTGTTTATATCGCCTTAATCTGTTTAATTTCCTAATTTGTGTTTATTAAGAATTAGACTTTAAAAGCTTTTTCTCGTGCTTAACACATTTTGCTACTCTTTCTGCTTCAGCCTGTACTTGCCTTATCTTTGGTGCATTTGCTCGATTCGCTTTGTTTGTACTTGTAGTTGCAGCAGTCATTAAATATGTTAGTTTCGCCATGCCTGACATTTTAGAAGCCTTTATTTGCAAATGGTGCCTTAAAGGTCCAAGGTCTGTGAATGCGATATTTTAACCTGTTTTGATGTAGAATTGCTTAGTCTTGGGTGTCATTATTCGTAATTAAGAATTGCAGTTTGGCTGTAGTGATGGTTAGGGAGCCCTTGTTTGCAGAATGGGCCAGAAAGCTACGGACTGTAGCTATGCTCTTTTTTATCAGTTTCGACAAATTTGCTCAGACTGTTAGTGGCTTGCAACCTTTTGCAAGTGCTCGATGTAATTTTCGTTATGAAATGTCACAGTTTAGATGTGACTAATATTTAGGGAGTCCCTGTTGGAAATGAATGCTAGGAGGGCTCGCGCGTGTGGATGCACTGTTTCTTATTCGTAGTGATCCAGAATTGATTCGGTTTGTATCTTAGCAGTTCGTTTCCTTTCGTAGATGCTTGCAAACTATTGTCCTTGTTGAATGCTTTTGATGTAGAATCTTGAAGTAAAAGCACTAATTTAAGCATTGCTTGCGTAGTATTGAGAAGGGCATCGATTGCGGACTGCATTTTTTTTGCTAATTAGAGAACTTTTCGGTCCTTGAGGAACCCGTTTGCGATTGCTTAATGGCTATTGTTAAGAATGTTGTGCAAACTTGATTTTCTGTTTTGTATTTGCTATGGTCATGGTGATCGATTATGGAATAGCAGTAGCGTTGCTGTTGGTGTTAAACAAATCTGTCATTTTAATTTTGGTGATGTTAGTGTTTAAGCGTGTGCCAGCAGGTGTCCCCACAAAACTGTTTTTATTTGGTGAACAGTTCGATCGATCAGCGGCTTGGTCATGTCAATTGCTTACCGCTTTGCCTGCAGTGACTCCTAGTAAGGAGAGCCTGAGAATCAATTTAAAGAAGACTTGGTACATTTGGGTGTTGCGTCTCTCTATCCTACTTCAAACCACGATCACACATATTACCACTTCATCGTCTTAGTAACAGTCACTGGAAGCTCAGCCACCCCATCCCCTCTTCTAGTAGTCATGGTGACAATCCCAACTTGCAGCTGTTTATGTTGCCTTTGATTAGACTGATGGCTGCATTAATTGAGAAGCTGACGGCCCTGTGTGAGTGCAATTAATTGTTTCCTTCCAGATACAACTGCTTCATTTACTCGGCTTCCATAGCTGCTTTCATTGTTATTCTGTCATTACTCTTTTCCTCTACAATTGGTCTGCCTGGACGAGGTAGCAGAAGTTAGAAGGGATTTACCACATCGGTTTAACTTCAGCCGATTCCTCCTTGGGACATTTTCCAGCACTCCCTGCGATTTTCCGCCTCCTAGCAATTTGCACAAATAGGTGCCTTTTATGTACACGTGTTTTTAATTTTTAGCGCTATACTGAACTCCATGTGTGTGCCTTATTGCTGATTCTCGGGATCTTGTCGTAGGTCGTAAAAAGGAGTTGAGTTTTTATGCACTCGTCATGAGGATTGTTAATCGCAATGCTGAATCTTATGCCTAGGATCGTGTCAGCTGTTACCTCTTGATTGCATGTTCTTTAAAAGCCTGTACCACTAGCGCTTTCTATCCTTTACTCCTTCGTAATTATGTAGTTAGCTCCAATTAACCGCACGAGGTGTTGTGTTAGTCCATGTGTTGATCATACACAGGCAGGAGGACCTTGGTTAGTAGTGCTAATATAACCTACGAGGGTGATAACTGAAAGGCCATATCCATTTTAATACTAACTAGAAGATGGCAGAGGAAAGCGTACCCGATCTTAAGTAGAATTCGCACTTTTGCTATCAATTTGGACGTTTTGGATGGTTAGTTTCTAGCCTGTCTCTCTCCACTTTCGATTCCACGTGCACAGATTTTGGTGCGATTTTGGTATGACCATTCTTTTAGACACAAAGTTGGATGAATTAAATTTTTTCCTTGCTTGCTTTTTTCTATTTATCGCCCCATTTATGCAGGCGACGAAGTTGGTGGCAGCAGTGGTCGAGTGTGGTAGTAGACTTCTGACTGAAACGGATTATCTGGTCAAAAGGGTATACTTGAGGCTGTTGTTTGACAAGAACTGGACTGTTTTATAGACAGCTGGCATTAGACTAGCAGTCACCGCAGAAAACGGATTTGCCAGTATAAACGCTACATTGCTGCTTCCTGCGATGCCATCTTGTTTGTGATGTGGTGGTGGATTGGTGTTTGTAGTATTGGTTCACACAAACGTGCATTGCGGACTCATCTAATACCTGATCACCGGTAGAGTCAACCTTGTCTCATTTCAATATGCTGCTGCTGCTGCTCAACCATCTGCGGCACTACAGTGCAAATGTTTTTCCAACCGAGTTAAGTAGGTTATTCCTCAAAAATGGCTCAAAATTGATTTCGTTCACCAAAACATTTTTCGCCTTTCTTTTGATGCGATGGCTTTATTTTATTATGCCGTATTTGACATGCATGGGGACAAATCGTTGTCGTGGTTGGAAAGTCGACCACATTATAAGGATTTAGCATTACTCAGTGTCACAGATGGTCTTGAACTTGAATTTGGTAAGACTAATGGGTAGTAAATGCCAAAGTGCCCTCCGATATTGCTTTATACCCTGCTCATATAGGAGTTAGCATTGATTTGCTAGTTGTTTAGATATGTTTTGAGTCTTATCCACCTCAATGAACCCCCTCTTAGGCGAAAAATAATTATCGTTTTCTAAGGTCTTTACCTTTGTCGATGCAGTAAATGTTACGATATCCAAATCGTGCTGCTATCTATGTTGGTGATGGTGATAATTTGGTGTTCGCTTTCCCATTGACGAGCAAGGTGCGTCTTCAGCAACTTCAGTAGACACAATTTAAGCTAATGCAGGCTAAGGCAGTTAATATTTTGCTTTGAATGCTATGCTACTACTTGATTAAGTCTCGATTCCTAAATTAAAATGGTCAGATTATTCCATAACATTTAATGATTGTGACTGCTGTTCCTTGACACATTCTGCTTCTGCAGGTACGAGATCTTACTCCGGTTCTGTTTTGTTCACCCGTGTGGCAACGAGTGGCTGAATGGATGGGTGGATGGATGGGAACTGTGAGTAGTACTACGAAAAGTGAAGAAGACGGATGGGCACTTAAAATTGCGTGCTAACCCTTCCTCTCTTCCAGTCTATGGAGGTTATGTGTGCTGCGCCTCCGACGCAGCATTGCTGCTGAGGTACATTTTGGTGGTCGGTGCTGGCTGATCAATCTGTGCCGAAACCGTTGAGAGGCTGCAAAGTTTGGCGCAGTACTGTGCGTTTCTGCATTCCCAAAGCCCTTGTTTTAGGCAGGGAGAACATTTGTTAGTGCCGATTGAGGCTTGGAGGTAACAGTGATTCATGATCGCATTTGCACTTCCAACTGCATTTCATTTTGGTTCCATTGCTTCTTTNTGTCATCTTCGTTAAACTTTGCCGACATTGATTTTACTAACCACCACTGCATTTTGCCACAAGTTTAGATCCCATTGCGACTCACGTTGCAGGAGTGGATGGCTTTAGCTTATACAACCTCGTGTCACGCATTTGTGCTGTAGCAGCTATTCCACAGCCGCATATTTGGGTGCATGTGAAAGCTGTGCAAGCGGAACATTAAGATTATTTGACATGGGTCTAGAAGCATAAGGCGCAGCAAATGGATCCCTAAGATCAAAGTAAAGTTCAATAGCGGAGTTGCGGCGCCAGTAACTACTGAAGCACGGCTGGCGTAGCAATTAAATAGGCACCTTAGCAGTTATATGCCTCTTTAGGTTACTTTTCAGCGTCTTACGACTAATACATAGAATGTTACGGTAGCCAAAATTGAGCCTCCATTCGTTCATTGGTATCTTTCCTCTCTAGGCTTGGCCGTAGTAGATAAGTACGATCTTTTAACTCCTGTCTTTCTCTCTTTAATGCAATCTTTCATGGTCTTCCTTTGTTACACTTTTAGGGCCGAAATCATACCTAAGACTCAGAGTAAACAGCAGGATTGGTCATCACAGAGGTCCTTGATGTTTCCGCAGTTAGAAACTAATCACATTTTTCCATGTTTCACACTCTATAGCATTACTGTATGATTTGATAGAGATTTTCCTTAAATTAAGCCTTTCCTTTCGGCGTTCTTGTGAAGAGCATAATGTAAAACTTCACCGCCGATGACTGGTAATTGGGTGCGTGGATGAGTTGGTGTCTAGGGTGTGGCAGTGTACAAGTTTTGGTAGTGTCTTTGTATACTTGCTTTCCTTACGCGAAACCACTTAACGCATATCAACATTAGATATGCAATGGATATTGGATTTCCTCTCACAATAATGGAGTAATCCGAACAATATACACGAACTTAGAAATATTTTAAATACTTGCCTCGTCCTACGGCACCCTTTCTGCTAAATGGCTCCTGCTTTTAAGAGAACAATGAGGACAAGGTCGCACATCTTAGTCAATTACTCTCCTACGCTTGAATGATCCCTGATCATTTGTAGTGTAAAAGATGCGGTGGAAGAAGGATGACTAGTGGCCGGCAAGCAGGAAGTGCACACCTACAGGCACTTTAGTAGGTAGGTAGAAGTAGGCTCTGTGCTTGACTGAGTAGGTTTAGTACTTTTGGTTCTCAGTGCTCTCACGATAGGGCGTCAAAGAGGACGTAAGTCAATGTGCTTAATCTCTGGTGGTGAATGAGTGGCATGCACATGAATGGATAGAGCTCCAAAGCCGTATGGTAAAAAGGGAACCTGCCGGTATTGATGTCTTCTGATTCTACCTGGTCGAATCAGGATCAGACCTGCTGCTCTTACAGATTTCTTTTTGCCTGCAATTTGAAAAGGACATGGCAGTTAGCACCCACTTGATACGACACAAATCTAAGGATCTACTAGTCGGAATTATCTAATTCTCCTGTCTCACCCTTGATTTCGCTTTGCATTGAGAGGTCAGCGATGATGAATTTATTGCCTGAATATTGGGCACTGCAGCGCAAAAGTAAAATGTGGTTGAGCGTAGCTGTGCAGAGTGGCACAGACTATCTCACTGCAACGTAACCTGACGTAGAATGGCACAGTGTGACGCAGGAATGACAGAGCAGGGAGTCTCCTTTTATCATCTTATCGTGATGCCTCTGACATAAATCTTGTAGCCTTCACGACTTTAAGCAAATTAGGATTCAACCACTGCTGTTTTTCATAGCGAGTTAATGCAAAGACGAATAATTCTCACCACAATATACTGCCATGCTTTCATCCAATTTCATTCAACTTCTAGCATTTTGTAGGAGCGGCATATCTTGCCTCCTACTTCCTTACATTCTTTGCCGTCACCATTCCTAGAGCCTACATTATGGTTAACATCTACACGTGCCATCATTAGCAGACCTTTATTGCATTAGTAATGTGGCTTCCATCTCATCTAGTTGTGATGAGCAGCGACTAACCAAGTGTAAGGTGTGCGTTTCGAATTAGGTTACTTCAAGCTGAGATAGTTTCCATTGATTAGAATGTAACTTGTTCCATGGGAGATAGAACTTGTGGTGTGTTCCGAGCTGCAGGATCAGCTCATGTGCTGGTGCTAGGTCTTTTTATAGAGGACGTAAGTCGAACAGTGTTTGCATTTGTCGAGAGAATGTGTGCTCTGAGCTAGTGTAGCCATGAACACCGCACCCATTCGATTACCTCAAATAAGGAAACTCTCATTGTTCAATTCACTCGTTATGGGAAAACAAAAAGCGAATATGTTAATAAAGCATCCAAGGTTTAAATTGAGTTCCTTAACTGACGTGGCTTAAGAACAAACTAGCTATTACAATGCAGATCAGTCTCGGTTAATATAAACTAATTCGACAATCACATTGACGTATTCTATCTCATCTTCCAAAGGAAGCGAACTATATGTTTGTAAAGACAATTAAATACAATTTTTTAAAGCCGCCAAAGCCTTTGAAAATTTCCTTTTTTGCTACGACCTTTCATCGACCTTAGGATGTTTAATTTAGGAGCGACAAAGCAGTCGTTTATATTTCTTCGCATAGACAGTTTGCCAGCCTTTCTCCATGGAAAAACTGGTCTTCTATGCAAAATAGATGGTCAGAATACTAGCATGTAAAAGCGGCAAAGCAGACAGTGAGAAGATAAAGTGATTTAACCCGCATATTCTACAAACCTTACCTTAAATCCGAAAAAAATGTCAATTTCTCTACAGATGGAGGGAACCTACTAAAGACCGCGTAAAACAAGCGAGGGACTGAACAGCACCAAAAATGGGATGAAACACAATGGGGAGTTAAAACGGTTAGCGTAAACGCTCTGATCTGTATTACTTTCAGACCTTCTCGACTTTTAATCAAGCGTCGACCCAACCGTACAGACTACTGCCACTAAAAAGGCAGCTGTGACCAATATGGTCTCAAAGGGAAAAAGAAGAACAAAAAACACGCCATCTTTTGCATGGATGCCAAACTTTGCTTAAGATGTTCAGCAAAATGTCAGGTGTTTTTTGCGCATCCGGTGTTGGGGGATTTGACACAATCTAATATGGAGGGGTTTCAATAATGGATCATCAGTCACTAATCTACCTATACGCAAAGACAGAGAACTTTGATTGTTGGTATGCAGGACAACCATCCTATAATTCTGCAGAACAATACGGGTAAGGGATTTGCACAGCGTTGTATACGGCGATGCGTTCATAAGGACCACAGTCATGCAAAAACTTTTGCTTGTTCGAAAAGAAGTAGAATTCGTACCGGCGTTCTTCTGGTAGCAACAAAAGAGACAAGCTTTATGAACGGGATGGTTGGATGAATGAGACACCATTGTCGCTGCCTTCTAAAAGAGGTGAAGTAGCGATAATGGAAAGGCCTTGGGTCTTCTCAGTAAAAATAGCATTCCAAGAGCCGTAGCGCCAGACTGGCCACATTTGAGGAAATAAAATGCAAAACGCCTTGAACAGAAGACAACCCTGAAACGTGCCAACGCCACACATGCCTGCAATCTGTTGAATTTGCGTTGCTTAATGCATAAAATGATCCTTGCCCATTCAAAAAGCGGCACACTGCAAGCGAAGAGGTTATTTAACAAACCAAATCTTGGAATGAACATGCGATTCTCCCCTAGCTTCCTATTTCTTAACAGTCACAAACACAGACTGCATCACAACACCAATCGCATTAAAACCGCGCTTGATAAACTTATTAATCAGTGTTGGTAAATACGGCTACATTCAAGGTGTAATAGATCTTAGCTCATTCCTAACCTGCTATTTATATCTTCAATTATGGTCAATTTAGTGCCCCCAGGATTATAACTGAGCAGAGTCTGCAATACACGTAATAGGAAATCCAGCTAGGTACTAGAGCCTACTCGATATCACTAGCAATTCGGATCCTACTTTCCACCAGACTGTATGTGCTTTGAAGGGGTCATTAATCATTGTGAATGATGCCATTACCTATCAAAATCTGACAACCGCAATTATAAATGCATTTCAAATATTTTGTAATCTGATCCTTTTTAGCACCAATTTTTTATTACAGCTTTCTTCGCACACCATCGATAGTTAGCAAAACCTTAAGCATTTGACCAAACTTTATGCCTCGTAGCCTTAAGGAGAATGATGAAAATAGAGCAAAGAAAATGATGCTAGGTAGAAGTACCTTCAACCCCGAAGTCATACCTGATGCAATTTTCTAATTTTAACCATATTCCAAATTCATCAATTTTTTAAAGATTTTCGACTTCACAATGTTTGTGCAAGCATCGCTCAAATCCTAATCTTCAAATGTTATGAAGATCTGTGCTCAATTTTCGTCTGTCCTCGTTGGCTTTTTGAAGTCAACATATTCTCTGGGTCTACAGATCACCACTCGAGTATCGTAGTCAAGAAACTCTATAAATACGCGTAAATGAACAAATCAGGCCATTGTGATGTACGCAACCGTCTAAAGACACATGCTACTCTGCTTTGTGTAGTCGTACTCGCTGCAAATCCAGACGCGTGAGAGCCGCAAATGGGGAGGATGTCCTCGTGTTCCATGCAGTGTCATTTGCATGAAAGGGATAGCAGATGATTGCAAAGGTATGAGGGTGTGTTAAATGTAAAGTTTTGAAAAGCAGGATATTTGCGACTCCGGACATAGAAAGCTGGAACCGTTGTCATTGCAAGATTAGAAAGCAGAAAATGAGTGCGAGTCTGATGGAGAGGCACGAACCAGTGACGAGCAAAATGAGAGAAAATGTGCACGATCACCCTTTGTCGTGTTGACGGAACCGCCATTCATCCTAGTTTACTATTGACCTTTTAGTTCCAGCAGCTGCTACCAACGATGCAACTATGATCCTGGAACGGTTCGGTGAAACATCCGCCAGCTAGACACTTCGTAAAGTCATAAATATCCTTGCATATTCCTTTATTATCCACCCCTGTAGTGGCAGTATCCACCGTAGCAGGCCTGATAATCAAAGGCTTTACTACCCTACGCTTCCAGGGTCCTCCTCTGTGTAAACACAGTCCCCAAAATCATGTCCAAGAACACGAGTAGTTACAGACTTCACCTTGACAACCGTAGCCGATATTTGCACCAGAATGTCACACAGAGAAGGATGTTGGTCGCTTTGGATAACCCAAGTCACTAGGAGAGAGCTGCACATAGTGGCAGAGATGGTCTGCGTGGAAACTTGAATCGCCTTCTCCAAAAGTCGATAAAAGAGCATACCGAAATCGAAAAACCATCACGACATCGCGGTAGGACCGTTGTTGTTATTTGTGCCAAGCTGTCTCTTAGTAGGTCGGTTTAGTACTCTGAAACAGCTAGCATCTCTCTCACGTCAACAATCTGTCACATTCTGGCTAATAATTCGGACTAGCTCGATCTATGCTCATAAATCCGAAAATGCAATTATTCTAAATCCGATTAGTTTTAACCACTAGCCAAGGACAAATATCTGGCAAACAATATGCGAATACCGAAAAGTAGAGAGTCTTGTTCCTGTTTAAAGGTTTTCCTTTCAAATAACTGGTGGGATTATTACAATTGGATTGGCAGGCCGAAAGCCTAGCGATTTATCTTTTCTTGCGATTCGGACAAAAGTGGAGTGTTTTTGCACTAGCTGAAAAGTACTTACAACATTTGTGGTGGACAAAAGGTCCAATCAATTAGATTCTGTTTCCTTAGCGTAATTGAGAATCCCAATCTACGTAATGGTGCGCATCGAATTTGTACAACCTCTCGCTTAATGGGTAAGTGAAGGATAAAGTTGGACGAGCTGGATTTTTTAAAGCAACCTCATGAAACATGCCCGCAGCAAATTATATCTAAATAAGCAAACTGGAATGCGATCAGGCGTTAGTCTAGGAACTGCAACGAATATGCTGAGCCATTCCTTTTAACGCGTTTTTATCATCGGCGAATAATTAGATTACTCGCCTCATTAACTGCACAAGGTTTAGTAAAACTGGTCCAATATTCTCGAGGTGGACATAAGTGCAAACATCGAGGAGGTAATACCGAGGTAATACGCATAAGTCCTCTTTCAATAAGGCGCCATCTTCTCGTGCATACGAAATGCATAATTAGACTTGGCTGCTGTGCTGGAGTACCTGGCTGTCGAGGTGGTAGAGGTGCCAGGTAATGCGGCGTGAGGCAACAAGATGTGCGTCATATTTCGTCACCTGTAGTTGGCCGTTCGCAACGGCGAGTTGTGGAACAAGATGTCGGGTGGTGTGACAACCATGCAGGATGGTGTGCAGCCCAAAATTTAGGCGGTACCTCTGCCGAAGAGGACAAAGAAGCTGGTGGGCAGTGAAGAGTAGGCCGACCAAGTGCCTCCCCACAGGCAGACTAACTGACCAAGTTTGCAACTACGAGTGCGGTAATGGCCCTCTTGAGCGTCAACACAAGGTGGATAGTTGACTACTGGATGTGTCGGTCGATTGGCTGACATTTGGGTGTTGGTCGGTTTTACTGTCTTAGATGTAGAAGCCGCAGTGTTGAGCGGTGGTGCTACGACACGCAGAATTACCACGGGAATTCGGATGGAGTGCAGCGCATTTCCTTCTTCTCTTACACGCACTTGTACGTCACATTGGTGGACTAGTGGTGGAATGGACTGCCATGGCGCGAGAATTTGACGCGACAAGTTGGACAAATTGAGCACAACCGATAGCCATGCCGGTGGCGGCGGTTGTCTATGACGGTGTGCGTCTACACAAGAGATGTTTAGATGTGTGCACAAGAGTGGGTGAGAGATCAAGGCATGTGAATGAGACGCCCTTTTGCGAGAGCACTGTGAGTCACTCAATAGCATAAAGCCTACTCCTCTTCACTCTTTCCTTTTCACTGTCGACCCAACCATCGTAAGCGCCCTTACACGCCCCATTACTATATCCACTTCCTGTCATTGCTCTGTCCTGTCCTCACCTACACCTAGACATAGGCACTGCCAGAACCAACAGTAGCAACCTGAGAACATGGCGACAGTGGATACGAGCCAGAGGTGGTAGTAGGAATGTGTATTTCTGCCACACAACCAAGAATGAAGGTGGAGGTTGCAGTGACCCTCAACAAGGCCGTGGGATGCATTTACTCGCTCACTCTGCACTCTACACCCATTCCATTTACTTGGAGCTGGTGCACTTGCACTAGACACAGCAGTCTGAACCGCTCTGCTCGTGAATGTCGACTTCTTCTTGCAATGCGCTAACCGGCTCGACTTGGTGGCAATACCTTCGAAGATGTCGATCACGACAGGTCCAATGGCCTACAACACTTTCGACGAGATACTCGTGTCCGGATGCACCTGGCGCAACAATTTGTAGACATGGATGCCGTAGGTCTCCTTCCTCCTCTTCGCCTAGTCCATCTTCGGCATCTTCACCTTAGACGCCCCCTTTGTGGCTTTGCTTGACTACTTTAGAGCCAGATATTGCTTGCTCCCTTATGTTTCCCTGTTTCGTAAAAGGTACTGCTATGGTCCTTCCAAATGGGCAACAATAACCGCATCGCAGAGGTTTCATGACCTCTGTCGCTGATGTTACGCTTACACGCCAATTAAATAAGAACTTAAAAATTTCGTGCAAATTTTTTACAATCGAACAAGCCACATTTAAGTTTGCAACGCCACTGATTCTTACACGAAACACACCATGTCAAAACATCGCACCCACATATGATCCCACGTTGCATACACTGACTAGACACATTGCCTACTTCTCCATTCACTCGTAGACCCACAAGCCCGCTGTTGTCCGTACCACATCCGCCATCAAGTTTTGCCACATCTAGGGTAGTTTTAATGCGGTATTTTAACGAAACCGCTGTCTCTTTCACCACAACACTCACGAATGACCACTCCCATCACCACCACATCCTATATAGTCGGGCCAGAACTCGGCTGCATCCATATATAGCAACTCACAATTGCATGAAATCAGTGGGCATACCACGTAGTCAACAGCATTGAAAAGAAGCGGTTGTAACACAGGAAAGGTTAAGCATTACTTTACAAGAAAAATGCTGTCGAAACGAGCTAGTGCACTGTTGGGTGAGATCTCGGCTACGCCTTTCATTAAAGCGGTAGAACACCTGCACTTGAGTGCCCGAGAATGAGAAACAGCAACGCAGTCAATACAGACAGAGTTAACCCCCTTTCTTCAAATCAACTCCGGATCAAACGCTAGCTGTCAGCAAAATAATCAAGCTTCTGTTAAATGATAGCTTAAGCCCACACTTGACCAGACAATCGACCCCGAAAATGGCTACCTAGAAAGCTTCCTCGGTTGGACATTTATATCACTGACTAACATGCTTGCATTAGGTAGAGGCGCTGGTGGTATAGAGGACATTCTAAGCTCATTTTAAGCATTACAGGATGAAACTCTCGTGCTTATTATTATGCTCCGACGAAAGAATAGCTCCTATTGAGATAAGACTTCACCCTGGGAATAGGTGATCATTGGGCCCTTCAGAATGAATCATTCATTCTTTTGTATCTATTGTTTTTACCTTTGGGCTGTTCTATTTTTCCATTCTGTTACTTTCAGTGCCATTTTCGACGAGATAAAGCAGGGTTCAGGTAAATTATGGTAGCGCAGCATAGACAGAGGAGACCTCATTTAGTTTCAACGATGCACATGACGCAATATTAGCGTTTGCGGGCAGTCTACTTTCTGCTGAATATAAAACACAGTCTTCATCCTCATTTATGCAATTAAATTTTAAAATAAACTAGCAAAAACGAAAAAAAACTTACATGCTTGTTAACGCATGTTGCCGATTGGGTCTCCATTCCAGCTGTTACATTTCACTCATTCGCATAGACAACACAGAATATCGCCCCTTGTTCCTTCGCTATTGTAGCTAAAAAAGTAGCGCCTACGAATGAAGGAACTGACATTAAGTTTTCTCCTGCCGGCATCTCAGTAGGTAGCATCATACTTCATGACTATCATAATCTTTATATAAATACCTGATGACGAATTATCCTTCTTCTGAGACGGGTGCATATTCGCGTTCTATAGTGATTTGCAACTTCAACTAAAGGAAAGTTGCGCATTATTGTGTGTCTACGTAATGGGCATGGCATGGAGATGTTTTAAAAGAACAAAGGATGGACATTAGCAATGCGGTAAGTAAAAGTCCAGTTGGAATCCAAGTTGCGAGGTTATAACAGGTCGACGTGCTTATCTTCATTCTCGAGAGTGCAATGGAGTATGAGGCCGAATGGGTGGGGTCTGGGATGGGCTGAAGTGGTAAAAGGAAAGAGGAAACAGGAGCATTGGCACGGAACGAGGCAGAAAGCAGAAAAATGCAATACGATCATTAGCAAAGTTCGGTTCAGTCTAATCTAAGTTCAGGCCTACCATTGGCAATAAACATGGCAAGCATGCAATGGGTAATAGACATGGACAGTCAAAACATGGGTGGAACGCACCAAAATGGCATCGATGAAGTCTGACTCAGGAGGAGAGGGAGATGGACAAATTGTAAATTTCACTTTGGAGGATGTCAATTTGTGAAAACAAAATGGGAGATGGAGAAGGAACCAGTTCTAGCCTCACTAAAAAGCAATGAAGGAAGGTAGATACATGGGTATGCATCTGCGAATCTGTAATGGTTAGGCGAATTTGACAAAAAAGCTGTGGTGGGAGGTAGTCGCTAGACTAAAGGCGGGGTCAACAATGTCGTAGATTGAACTGAGCGCATCGATTGCGTGCAAATCACTTTTAAACGGTAGCGCAGGAACGGTTAATAAAACAACAAGGGATGTTTAGTGGGTAATTTTGGTTGACGCACAACTGGTGGGCGAAACACGGGCACTTGCAACTTAAGTGCATTGAGAATCCCACAATTTGCAACTCAGCATGTCACAAACTTCATGAGCTGAATTGTCTAACAGCATCGATTACAGAATTTTATGGAACTCTTAATTGTGTCAATCCCATTAGCTTGCGTAAGTGGGTAAAATCAGCTTCTTAGACTTCTCCGAAAACAAAGAGCTTAGCGAACAGAGTAGACTAGCAGTCACGGCTACATGGAAAAGGAAAAGGACAAGAAAAATCCAACCGCTATCACCTTAATCACACCGGGATAAAATTGGCTGATCCTAATGAATTTGTTTAAGATGATTAACTGAAAACATTGTTACGAAAATTTCGTTGCATTTTACTGCAAACATTAAAATAGCCAGTTTATCCGAATGATTGAAGCAAGATTAAAGAATGGAAGAGTTCTAAATGATGATGGCTTATTCCACTACAATCCATCTGCATCGAGGTCTTGTAATCGAATGTAGGTTAATAAAAGTTAGAGATGCATGCTTGCCACCTGATGAAGGCATTATCGCGGCCACAACCACTGTCAAGGTACGTCGTCTTGACAGCTTAAACCAAAATCATTCAACCGGAGTGCTTCATCAGTTCTGGTTGCTCAAAACTACTCGTCTGGGAAACAAGCTTTGGATCAAAATTAAGATGGCTTTCGATAAATGAAAGTAATTTTGTGAAATTCGGTCATGTGAGGCAATTCTGCTTGCGTGTCTGACTTTCTAATAATGACGAATCAAATGGGAGACAACGCGTGGGAGGTGAGGTTCCTATTATTCTAACCCATCCCACCCACTCACCCTCCTCTCCTTCCCAACTGCACACCATCGCACCCAAAAACTGCGCGGGCAAATGCGGCGGTGGTATCATTACCTTATCACTCAGACCTGTCTAAATGCCATTACTGTCTTCTACAGCAGCTGATGCTGGCAGCAGAGGTGGGCGACTGCAATGATCACAATGCTGCAAGGGAAGAAGGGCAGATGCATTAGATATTGGTGTTGATTGGTGGTGGTGCAGAAGAAATGGCACGAAGACTACTATGGAAACCTAGTAGTGTGAGGGTGGAGCGTCTGACTCTAGATGTATGTTCAAATCACGTCGAGATCAGCACGCTTCATCCCCCTGCCTTACCCTTCTACTCCGCTATGCCGCCTTCAAAACTCACTGCAATTACTTCCTGCCTGCCTACTCTGTGTCAGCCAATAGAGCTCAAAGCAGGAGGAGGACGAGTAGAAGGTGAAGTAGGAGAAATTGGCTTACGAGTACAGAGAATTATTGCGGCAAGTAGGAACGAAATATGTTTGCCATAATATGACTTGATCGTGGCCAGCAAGAATGAATTAATTGGAGATAAGGCTTCCAAACAGTAGAGACAAATCCCAACTACGCGCAAAGCATCGGGAGGCAAGGGAAGGGAAGCATAAGCCATGCAATCATAGCTGCATGGAGACATCCTGGGTAGGAACCAAATGCGCTATTACGCGCTCCTACTTCCTTCACCCGTTCCTGTTGCCAGCCTCTCTCCCTCGACCAGTGGAATCGTGCGTTGCTCCAGTGGACAGGAAAGGACAGGAAGACAAGTGCTTAGCAGTCTTCGTAGCTCCGACGTTAGAACAGTTGTGGACTAGGTGAGTTTTGCCTACCTCATCGCCTCTGCTTCACCATGTCTTGTTCCCTCATCGGCTTTCCGCTCCAGCGTCGTGAAATCACACCACATCAATCCTGATGGTGCAAAAGTGTAAGTGGGTGGGTGGGTGGCTTATTCAATGCTATTTTGTTTTTACACAAAAAGTAAGTGCACAAAGAAGCTGACATTTAGTACTTTCATTTAAATAAAGTCTAAGCTGTACACTTGAGGTTCTAAAGCATTTCAAGACATAATATTTCAGGGGTAGTAATGATAAGGTTAAGAATGTTTTATCAGCGGTTGCCCGCTAGCAGCAATTCCATGATACAAAAAGCACAACACCGTTCACACATTTCGCACACACCCAATTTATTTATGTCTTGTATTCGTTATGATGGATGCTGCTTAGAGCATCCGTATGCATTTATTACTCATTCATTCAAGTCAGCAATCGTATAATGAATGCTTTACATTAGTATTAGTCTTAGTTGAATTGCAAGACGAAATGACCCTGTGTGTGTTTTGTGCAAATCCGCTAAGGTTTAATTAGTCCGTGGTCTTACAAACATCCTCTAGTTGATGATCGTACCTTATTGTTTATCGAACTGCTAAACAGTTTCAGAATGTAACAACAGGATTGAAATGCATGCCAGAATACATCTTTTAAGGGAGAGGCGATCAGTGGTCACGAATAGGTTAGTGGAAGGAGCATCATCCGCGACTGAGAATGAAGCTAGTCTGAATGAGCTCAGCCTCGATCACTGTTTCCCCTGCCTATGTGATCATTGCACTCAATGCGAAGGTCTAAGGTCTAAGTCAATCGTAATGCACTGACAGCTGAGATAGTGGATCACCACCCTTTGCAGAACCCCTTACCCAGCCACGGTTCGTCCGAATTACATGATGCATCGCTAAAAAATATTCAGTGCATCAAATTCGAGCTTTTGTGGGAATTTGTCTCTACATTGTGGTGTCGATGCCCTAAATGGGGTACAGAAACCAGGTTATTGGCACACCCTGACGGAGGTTGCGTGAAGTAAGTAAAATTCACTTACCCGTAGCTGAGCCAGAGTAGCCATGTCCGAGACGTGCGTGTGCATGTGATGATTGGACCTTACTCGTTGCACCTGAAAATGAAAGAGATGAAGCAACATAAAATAAGACAAATTGAAATTAAACCGAAACATTGTATCCTGTAAAACCGAGAATGTTTTTGAAGTGAAATCTGATATAAATAAGGCAAAAAACGGTTAAGCTACCCCGTGATTTTCGTTTGAATTCACTACGTGATCAAAAGCTGGTTATTAATGACGACAGCAGTGAACAATTCAGACAACCATTAGCTCATCATTCGCTTCCTTCGGTCTAAACTGCTTGGGCAGGTGTGCCTTCTATCAGTGCGTGAGCTTTCTTGAGGTATATATGCCTCAACACTTCCCAGTCTACTCATTTATTTTGTATCGAATGCACACACTCAAGCCACACGAGTAGTTATTGCCGTGTGACTGATGCATGGCATGCTTGTAGGAATGCATGCGATTTCTGGTGATACTCAATTGTTGATATCGTCATGTATGAAAAGATTTATTCTTTAGCACTGTGCTTGTCGGAAAAGCTGCCATAAAATTACGCATTTTCGTGCCTTTGTTTTGTATTTACCAGCAAAATTAACACCCCTGCGAAGATATACTGCCCAATGTAGCTACACGGAAGGAGTGAATGAATTCTAAGAGTAGCCCGTAAAAGGACATAACGACTTGTAACATAAGTGGCATAGTTAGACCATGTCCATGCATGCCAAACTAATTACCTCTTTCCGTCAACTTTTAGCTATGCTCACGTTTTGGACCGTGAACCATAAAGTTTGCCGCATTTTGCAATTAATAGCAAGCGATTCAAAAATAAGCTTGTCAGAATGATTCGCCTCCTGGAAGCGGTAATATTTTACCCAATCCTCGACAATTTGATCGATGCATGTTAGACAAGTCTATCTGACAACGGCAATTTGAGGAACCATGAGATTGCCCATTAGCTGCATGCAGACAATGGTATAAATGCCATTGTTGCAGCAAGATTTTACTGTATATAAAAGCTTCTGAGGTCCTTTTTTATTTTATTGCATATGCAATGGGCAGGCAATGCGTTGACGCCTCCCTGGTGCCAATTATTTAGGCCCCGCATCTTCGATACACATCAAACCTATGCTGGCTTGCTCTGATAATGGCTATTTCGAAACGGTTCACAACGCAAAATCACCGATGCATCACACGGAATGGCTTTAGAGGTATGCAGCTACCCTAACGCCTTTAGCATGGTTAATCTTCACACGGCTAACTGAGCATGAGGTGGATTCTCTTTAAATGTTACTTATTTACTTCTAGATAGCAGTGCATTTAAAATGGATAGCGCTGCACAAATGTCTCTGCCAGTTACTTTTCCCACTACCTTCAACTAATTCCATTCGAAATGATTCCAAAGCTCTGCCATAAAAGGAGGAGCAGTTGGATCCCAATCTACGCTTGCTAATCGCGCTTGAACCCGAGCGACTCTACAGAATTATAGATTTCGGTCTGTTTCCAGCTCCCATCCTTACATGGTGTCAAGTGAGGAATGTAGGTTTTGTTTTGAAGTCCCAAAATTTGTATTTGCTAATCGATCTCCAACAAACAAGAAACAGTCGTGCTCGTAGCCTGCTTGCCTAAAAGGGTGTTGTTGTGCTAAAAGTGTGGACTACATTACCGGTCGAATTAGACTTTCGAAGAAACGTTGTACGCATTGTGAGTACGACTGCATAATCCGTCTAGTAAATTCTTCACAAGTCAGCTTGGGGTCTTCCGCGGCCCATCAGGCACTAGTTATTGCAGTCGCTTTCAACAGCAGGGAATAGGTTGAACAAGATGAAATGTCTCTCAACATTTCTTAAGGGCCATGGTAACTTCAACACTTCACTGCTGGTTATCGACCAAAACGACTTCATTAGCTGGCCAAAAACGATGAATTGGGATCGGCGAGACGTGAATTGCGCAATAATGAAGCATGGTCAGAAGTACATCTTTGTACCACATAAGAGATAGAAAATGAAAAAAGCCTTAACGCTTTCAAAAGCAGTGGAGCGTTTTTCTCCTTTACTGCCAATTTGATTGATTGGGTAATTTAGTAAGTAAAAACCTTAAAAAGTCCATGCAAATGCCAGTATAAGGCTTAGCATGGTATTTAAATTGTTCACTTCTGTGGAACATTGTGGGAACCGGAAAGACTTCCATGGCACAAATTTAGCCCTCCGAACAAGCAAAGCAGAGGCCGATGTGATATCCCTTCGTCACAAGCGTCCATTTTCTGGGCTGCTAATAATAAGTTTTGCGATTTCGAAACGAGCAATCGCTGTTTTTGCTGAGAGAAGGACGCGGCACATGAGGTCTAACTAAAAATGCTGAGTGTCAGGATCACTTAGCAAACCACCACTCATCTTCTTTGCCCGTCGTCACCGGCTGGAGCGCCCGCTTCATAAGGCCTCTACGCAAACAGTCATAACCACTACCACGGCGTCATCGAAAGTAGAAGTATTTCGCACATACAGAAATGTTGAAACAATCGCATTACAGCTGCAAAGAATGGACTGATAGAAGAAGGAGGTGTGCTGCTTGACTGCAGCGGATGGTAGTGATAAGAAGAAAATGGAGTTTAAGGTGAAAGCAATGAGTGCTGTTCTCGTGGCCTAATGGATAAGGCCTCCAACTTTGGATCAGGAAACCACGGGTTCAAATTTCGTCAGGACCACAAAGTTCCTTCTAATCCTCCGTTGCTTGTAGTAGCACTGTGCCTGTGCAGCAACGAACTGAATCAAGAAAGATGAGCAGGCTGTCTACTTTGACACTGGAGGGGAAGGACATTTGATTGCGCTAAAAAGGAAGCGGCTAAATTAGTAGCATGTCCAGTGAGAGCCTCGAATCATCGACATTCAAGCTATTAGGACAATACCTAACTTAATAGACCACCTCTCCACCACCAGTTTCCTTCCTTCTCCCCCAATCATCTGCACTCCCTTTACCATCGCCCATTTCCCACACCTTTACCTTCGCACTCACTTCCTGACTTACTTCCATTTCTAACACCTCCGCTCCAATCAGGTGCTACGCTTTGCCGCGGTGAGATATGGGACGACTTATGTGGTAGTTAAGGTGTGACTGAATGGGTTGGCACATGTAACATGCCTTTACTGCTGGTCACTCATAACACTTCAGACTGACGGTTCGAATCTGTGAGTTTATGGGTCAGTTGCGGTGACTGATAGCAGGCGTTATCTAATTCAATTGTTCTACCGACAAAAACATTTTTCAGCCATTCGCATAACGCGAAGTCAAATGTGCATCGCCTTGAAGTTACTGTTTCAAAAAGAGAGAAATGTCAGGGTACAAAAGACGATAAGATGGAAGGAAAAATAGCAAGAATAAATCAGTTTTAGCGCGCTTTTGTAAAATCTATTCGCAGCGACATGACTCTCGTTTCATCCAATGCTGCTGAGCCCGTCACTGGCCAGAAAGAACAGTCCCTTGTGGGCACTGCTTTTATCGCTAAGGTGACACTGATGAAGGGAAGAAGGGCATGGGGACATACGATGCGAATATTAAGACAGTGAATGTGAATTGGATGTTGTTAGCTCGCATCGACCCTGAATGTTGGCGTTCTGAAAGTTTGCTATGACAGACGCTGCTGACCTTGTGTCTTTGCATCCTCAAACATATAATTAACAAAGCTATCGCCCCCGTGGAGACCCGAAAATGGGTGGTAGTGATGGTGGTGAGGTAGGTCAGTAGGATAGGGCGTCATCCTAACAATGTGGCTGTCGCGAATTCGAGCCTCTCACCAGGCATGACAATTTTCCACCTCCCAATTTTCAGTCGATTTACTTACCTTTCCCGTCTAGCGGCAAAGTAGGCAGCATGTGCAGCCTTCCTGATGCGATTCGTTGTTTGATAGGCATGGTGCCACTGCAAGCAGAGGTGGAGATGAAGAATCTTTATGGCTTTGGCAGGATTCTAGCCTGAAATCTTTTGATCCGTAGTCACAATCCCAACCCATTAAGCCGCGGATTCAAAAAGCATATTTTTGCATTTCTCCTCTTCTTCCTCCACATCATCATCATCTGCTGCAATTAAGCAGCACACCTCCTCCTCATGTCGATCCACACTTTGCGCCGGTGATGCAATAGTTCCAATGTTTCCGTAAGACGAACTGCTTCTACTTCCAATGACGCCTGTAGTAGTGGTAGTGGCTGTGTTATCGGTAGATGCCTTCCGAAGCAGAAATGCTAGCCGGCAACGACAAGCGAGGAGGAGGGGTGGTGGTCATCACATCTGCCTTGGTGGCAACAGCGGCGATAATACCAGCATATGGTGATCAGCATTCGGGATTTTGGGACTTATGACAAGCGTTTAACTCTCGAGGGGACGTTAAGAGGTCGGTCGTTTAGATCGCACGGATAGTTGTAGAGTGGGTAAACAATGCCAGCTGCTTAACGACTTCTTCCGATACTTCGTTTAATCGCTTGCACTACCTTTGCAGCTTAGGATTACGTAAAGCACATTAGTTTGTGTGTTAAATAACTGAATTTTTTACTTCCCTTAATTGTGACGAAAGCGCAACCAAGTACGCTGAACTAGAGTACGCCGAAAGCAGTGTCCAGCCTAAAACCCAACATCACAAGAAATATCCGCGCAATAAAGACCAACGATCTCCTCTAGCTGCTCATATGTGCAACTGGCAAGCCCCAGAATTTTGCCTATCATGGGCTTTTTAGGATCCCACTTATTAATCAGAGTGTGGTCCACAGTGGTTTATTCAACAGTTTTCGCAAAGATTAGTGTTTCAAAAAGCATTTTGGGGCTGTATTAGTAGTGTTTGGCAGATAAAGCGGTGGCCTCCAGATTGCCATCAGGAGGGGCGTTATTGATTTCGATTTGCGTGCATTGCCAGATCTTGCCATTTGGCCTTGTGAACGACAACGCTGGTGGTCTCCAGTTTTGCGGGGGGTTTTCAGCTACTGAGTTCGGAGTGACGCTTTCATGTCGATTCACGAACATGGAAGATTCAAGGTAGAAAGTGATGAACAGGCATCTATTTGCTTGAAATAATGGTCGCGATGACACTTGAATGTCTGGATAGACCTATGCATCCGTTCACTGGACGACAATAGCGGTTTCACTTTGAAGCGCTATGCTCCTCCAATCACAGTTGATCAAATGATTACTTTAAATTCGTAAATGTTAGCCTGAAGTATGACGGTAGAGTACCCTCTTGATTGCGCAGAATTTAGCATTTCAGCTAATTTCATCAGAGCATTGGATTTCGCACTGCAGAACCTGTCTATTTGCAAAATAGTTTAAGTGTCAAAAATGCTTCAGCTGGTTCGGTTGCACCAATGCATTGCAGTAGTACCTTCAAAAAGGTGTCTTGGCACCCCACCTAAGCTCGCCGTCTTTTGATATGGCGAAGTGAAAGTGAGAATAATCTTTTCGTTGCATCAATTGAGACTCAAAACTACAAGCTATGAATTAGGCCAGTAAAAATTTGTTCAAACTACTTCAAAATTGTTACAATTCTAAAGTTACTACAAATGATTAAAAATAGTTCACAATTTCCGCTGGATAATGGACCAACAATTGGACTTTGGGATCACATGTGTTCAATGTAGCATCTTCAACTTCATCTGGAGCACATTTTATGAATTAGCACCAATGGTGAAGATTGTCTGTCTTAGGGCGGTTTGTGATGTGTGAAGCAGACGTACTCCTACTGACAAGTTTCTACCTGCCAATAGTTTTGCACGTGTTTTAGTTACACTTTGATACGATGAGTGCAGCTTAGTTCAGTGACCTCTTTGTTCTCACCAACATAAATCTATCAGCTTCGTTGACATAGTGGTATGCATGCTTGTCTGAATGCACTTGCTAGGCGAGAAGCGGTCAGAAAGTGTTGGCTTCGAGGAGGATACGTACCCTGACCACGTGCAGCCTGCAATATCTGTGTCCCTTTAATAATCACTGCACCATAAAATTTGTCATGAGCCAACTCACCTACTCGTTCCAAGTACATCAACGCCAAAGTGGGAATGAGAACTATTGCACTCAAGACATAAGAACGCTGCACTTTTCTTCACTAATGCTGTAAGTAGTGCTAATCACACATTTGTGCATTCATCTGAGTGCTGAGATGCTCGATTCTTTGCATAACTAACTGATGAGCATTTCGAATTCTTCTTCTCCAACTTAAAGCAATTCAGAATGCATAAGCATGCGTGCATTCATAACTCGAATTTCCGATTCGATACCTAAACAAAGAAACGTTGATTAGCTAAAGTTTGCTGTCAGGTTTATAGCGCAACTACCACCACCACGGTGCAGATGGACAGGCTGGCTTCATTGATTGAGGAAATAGATTTTACCAAACTTAAGGCTATTGCTCTTCCGCAAGTTTAATTTCATTACCTCAGAGCTTCCTTACAACAGCACAGTGATCTCGCGTCACTGTCATCCAAGTAGAGGCGCAGATTGGCGTAGCATCATCTCCGTATTTGGTAAGCGAGCGGTCCCAGCACCACCACCAGCATTCCGTACTTCCTGCTGACAGTCATGTCACCAGGCAGATAAGGATAGCTTCTGTTTACCGGCATTGGTACGTGTTTAACATAGAAGCAGCCATTTAAAGGACTAAGTGCTCAGGCTTTTAAAAAAGGTCATGAATGAGGACCCTATTTTTGATGCGCGCTAATTGACGACTGTTCAGTAAAGTTAATCCACAAAGAGTATGCCTTGTGCAAATGCACTCACGCACTATTCCCATCTGGTGGTAAAAGCGAATTTGTCTCATGCACGGATAGGCGAATGCTTGCGCATCCTTTCTGAGCAAATGCTGTCTCACTTTGAAATGGCTTCGACTAGGATATAGGGTATGCGATGCAATTACATTTTAGCAACCCTTAAATAGGAGACCCAAGTAGGGTGAGTAGAAATGAAATGGCATGGCATTTACTGTTTACTCCATGCCATCATTATTTTGTGTAAAACTGAGAAGGGCCTTTAGTGTTTTTACAACCACCTCAAATACAGCTTTGATGAACGAGCTCAATTTGGCCTCATATCAGTAAATTTGATTTGTAGACAGGAGCCACTGCCATTTCCAATTTACAGAGGCTCTAGTGTTCGAAGAGAAACTAGTGACAAGATGTTCACTCTATATGGCGCTCTTACCGATAGTTTATCAAGGTGTATTTATCATCGTTCGAAATCGTCCCACCAAATTTTGCGTTTCAAAATGCTTTTTTCCGTATGCATCACTTAGTTGACACGACTTGTCTGACAAGCGAATTAAAATAGAAGATTTTAATTTGTTGAAGTGCTTCGTTGTGAAATGTTCCTGGACCATCCTGCGTGAAAGCATGTGATTGATGTGGAGTTGTCAACCGAACCCACCATTAACCTACGTCCCTTACCAAGACCACCACCGCGTCGGACACTTTGGCTTAAAGCCGGATCATCAGCCTGTGTGACTGCTGATATGGGATTTTCACATATAGGCAGAGGAAAGGGCTCCATACTAGTCCAAATCCTACTTAATGCAGAGTTTGACTAAAAATGGAAATTTCCTGCCTTATACCTAGGTGGCTGCAATGTCTCACCCCTTGTCACTCTTCTTCGGGCACAAGTCTACTTCCACATGCTGTGGCACCCACTGTTGCCGAGACTCTCTCGTACCGCGCCACACCACAGTGCTGCGTAGTGCCCAATGAGCAGGAAGTAAGCGGCATTCAACACGAATGCCGCTTAACCAAAATGTGCTCTCGCTGCTTGCAAACGTAGACCACTGAGCTACCCAAGTGGGTGAATTTGACAGTGGAGGGAATTGGCGGAGTAGGAGCGGTGGTCAGTGGAATGGTGTTGTTGGGACACGAGTGAAGTTGTGAAGGAGAGAGATGGTAGAGAGAGTGAAGCATGAGGGATGAGGGTGATCACGGTGCTGCAGTGTGGAGGGAATTGATGATGTGCGCAGTGTTGGTGTGAGTAGATGTGGTGAGAGGTTGGTGGGTAGAGGAGGCGGAGGGCAAGCGGAGGGTGGGTGGGGAGGGCAGGAGTAGACAAAACGGAAGAGCGAGAGGCGTGACGCGGCGGTTGAGTGGTTAGAGCGATGGACTGCTAATCCATTGGGGCTTCCTCGCTTGAGTTCGGGTCTCACCTGCGTCGTGCGGCTGCTTATTGTCCTCCTCGCTACTGTGCCGTTTATTGCACTTCGAGTGGCTTGCTTTGCTTCGCTCGCATTGTCGTTGCTGTGGATGACTTCCCACCGCGTTGGGCCTATGTGGTGGCGTGTGGGGCAGAGGGCGCCGTGCTAATAATGGTAAAGGTATGCCGCGACCCGGACTCGAACTGCTCTCCCAACTGAGCTATCACGGCGACGCGCCGTCGCAACGCGCTACCACCCACCACTTCTACACATCACCGCCCTCATTGCCTACCACCCTCTTCACATGCGTGCTGCTCGTGTGCCCATCCTTCCTCCCGCTTTCTTTGATGCTATCGTGCACAGGAAAGATTCCCAATCTTCTCACTTACAAATGCCTGTCTGACAATCCGATTACAATCTAAGTGAGATCAATGCACATGTCTCGAAGAGTCGCTCTAGGCAATCAAAAGGGCTAACATCTGAAAAATGCATACATTGTCTTAGGTTGCTTCATTTAAATACAAGCTACAATCAGGCTTCAACTGTGAGCCAGGCGACATCCCATCATTGAAACATGAAACTAATCGAATAAAAGACCTCAAGACGTTCTTGTTGGTCAACGCAACGGAGACGTAAAGCAAACCAGCTTTAACTTGAATCCATGCAGCAATGCGGTTTCCAGGTCACGACGAACCAATCCTCATGCGGTACCATTTGAAGACGCCATGTCGCCATTCCACCGATAAGGCTACCACTACGAATGACTTACCTTGCCGTGAAATCCCCTTCGTCAAAACTTTGCAAGACGCATGGCAACCCTAAATATTTTGGCAGAATCGTCAAGCACAGGTCGAGCATTGCTTAACCATGATCCGCTTCAGTTCTGTCACTCAACTGCTGCTTCGTTAATATTGCCAATCAATCTTGCTCACCAATTTTCCCTCAACCTGCCTGATTACAAACTAGGAATAAGGAAGCTATTTATTTGCAGTATTTCGCCACTTATAATAGGATTTATTGCGGCATTAAACCTGAAATAAACTGTTAATGAGACGCTTTCAACATGAGACACTTCACTCTTGTTTACAAGAAACTTTACACAATCGCCCACCCATCAGTAAATGCTCTGATTCGCACTAGAACCGCCCCATTTTGGTGCTCTTTTGGTAATGCTGAGGTGTGCAATTTCGCTACTAGCCGCGCTGTACAGAAAACTGTTCTCAATCCAGAGGAATGTCCATTCGATGCGAAGAGTGCCTACTTCGTGTGCTTTGCGATGACGCGGATGACGCACATGCAGAAGGTTAGTGCCTGAGTAATGGCAGGTCGACAACGCCTGAAAATTGTCAGCCCTGGCCTAGGAAGGACGTCCCGTTGACTGGCGGGCAGGACGCATGTGTGGTCGTCTTAGCCTGCCCCCCAACAATCTTGGCAAATAAATGAACCAATAACCGTGGTAAGAAAAGCCAGAGATGGCCTCAGTATGTCCCTTCCATTACTACAAAGTAAGAATTTCGCGTATTTTTTGATGATTGTTTTATTTCCACAAACCAGTTGCTGAATCATCCACACCTCTACTCTCCACTTGCCATTGATGCACCAGCTGGGTGTCGGACATCGATTGCAACTTTTAGCGATGCTCCTTTCCGTGAAAGGCGAAGGGAAGAACGCAAAGCAGAGAGCAGCGACGAACCACACAACCAGTGGCAACGCCAATGCAGGAGAGGAAGAGCTTCAAAGGGATGATCGAGAGCTCCCCACTGACAAAAACTATGCACTATGAACTACCGCAATTTGCGTCTACATAACTCAATGCTAAATTCGACTGATTTATGTGTCAGCATTGCAGCATGATACTCCATGTTTGCCGAATGGGACAATTACCTTATAAATGTGAATATCCATCCAGGGAAGTTTTAACTGAATGAATTTTGATAATAACTGCTGAAGTGGGATGAATTCCAGCCGTGGGCCCATTGACATCTGCTCATTAGGAGACATAGTCAAGTTTTGTCGACGTCATTTGCAGAATTAGAGCATGAATAAGCGACGATGTAGAACGGTCGATGACATCGATTTGATCCTGCTCATGACGGTATCGCTAAAGCTACTGATGGTATGCACATTTTTTGTGCCTATATTTAAATCACTCGATGGACTCTTAACCAAAAGTGCTTTAAATCTAATGCGATTTGATCAAAACTAATTCAGTGTAGTGAAGCTAACGTAAGGTGAACCAATGAGTAACACACGGCTAAATGTTGACTGTTGCATCGCAAAGCACTGGATGAAAATAGTGGCACATTTGCAAATGGAGAGTAAAGAGGCTGCTGTTAAATCAAACAGAAGCTACTTACTAGCTGAGACGCCTGACAGTACGGTGTTTGCAGCCTATGTGATGTTCATCCCATCTGATGCGCGTCAACCCAAAGCCAAGTTGTCATGACAATTTAACCTGATCCGGTATTTTTCGCATTGGAATGCTTGGGATTAAATCAAAAAGATTGTCAATGCTCCATTCGACTAAAATTTGGCACAGCACAACTAGTTGTGCATTGCACCGCCCAGTAAAGTGGCGCAATTCAGTAGCTCATTTAGAGGCACTGAACAAGGAAGTCTCAATCCATTCAAGCAGAAGGTCGCCTTTCGGCATCCTACATAAGAATAGAGTTGTACCAATTGAGGTAATGCTCATTTTGTGAGATCTACCTCTATTTCAAGCATTTTAATATATTTGTATACATTCTATCAAATCCACGCCAATTTGATGTGATTTAAACGGGTCCAGTCAAATGAAATGTATCAAATTATGCGCAATCTACGGATACGGCATACAAATGTTTTGGACTTCCTAATATCAACTGCATTGCCCCAAATGAGCCTCATACTTGGAGGTTGTAAGTAAAATGCTTAAATGGAGTCGAGCTAATGGAAACACCTCTCCCTCGCTCACGGTGATTAAAACACAATTCGTTTAGAGCTTCTAACACAACTGTTATTCAGCAATCCCTAACAAGGGTGCACCCATAAGTGGTGTCTCCTTTGGAAAGGATCAAAATGCGTTCCTCCCGTGCTTGGGTTTTCACGCAGAGCAGCAACGAACCACACAACCAGTGGCAACACCAATGCGGGAGAGGAGAAGCTTCAAAGGGCAAAAACTATGCACCCGAGCGAACCCGATTAGAGTCCGTCGCAGGCTTCAACACAGCGGAGTGCAACGCTGAGCCTCCACCTGGGGTCAGAGCCTTGCTGGTCACTCTGAACTCGGCGCCGGGTAAGTTTAATGCCCTGCCACTCACCCCAAACCCCCTCTGAGACTACAGCTTGCGCCTTCTACCCTACTTCGCCAAAACTGAGCATCACCCCACACTTCCGCTACATTGCGCATTCCTACACTCAGGCACTTGCTCCTTCTTGCACCAACTTGCATCATCTCCCGTATCTCCTCTCCTTCTTCTCACGCACCTACTTGTTGTCTACGCAAACCTACTTTTCCGCTTCAGTAGCAAATTCTGTCCCGCTTCCTGTGTGTCTCGCGTATCAAGTGACATGTCAAGTTGAAGTACCTGCAGCTAGGCGGCGTATGGAGAATGATGGAAACGCGTTACAATTTCTTACTTATCAAGAATAGGGGCCGACACACAACTCATGGAGTCACAAAATTCGAAAAATCATGCCAATGAGTAGGTAAGGCTCAGTTAAACAAGAAGTTGGGAGATCATCAAACAATTACGTTCTCTTAACGATGCCTGCGCAGTATTGCAGGCAGTATGAAAGTCCACCCTTTCATGACTCGTCAAATTGATGCTGATTACAGCTTAAGTGGTTTGCCGGTTTTGGCTGCACATAAATCAAACATCTCCCTCTCTAATTTCATGGCTTTTAAATAGGACTATTAATGGTAGAGTGGAAACAACAGGGATTAACGGCAAAATAGGCAACAGAGTATGTCGAGTTTTTTGACTCCATGAGTTGTGTGTCGGCCTCTATTCTTGATGAGTGAGAAAATGAAACCCGTTTCCATCATTCTCCATACACCACCTTGCTGCAGGCAATGCTTCATTGTTTAGGTATCGAATCAGAAATTCGAGTTATGAATGCAAGCATATTTTATGCATTCTGAATTGCTTTAAGTGGGAGAAGAAGATTTCGAAATGCTTATCAGCTAGTGATGCAAAGAATCGAGCATCTGGACATTGAAATGAATACATAAATGTGTGATTAGCACCACACACAGCATTAGTGAGGAAAAGTGCAGCGTTCTTATGTCTTGAGAGTAATGGATCTCATCCCCACTTTGGCGTTGATGTACTTGGAACGAGTAGGCGAGTTGGCTCATGACAAATTTTACGGCGCAGTGATTATTAAAGAGGCCACACGAATTCAGGGTAAGTATCCTCTTTGAGAGACGATGACATCCATTCAACACGAAGCCAACACTTTCTGGTCGCTTCTCGCCTAGTGAGTGCTTTTAGACAAGCATGCATACCACTTAGTCAACAAAGCTGATAGATTTGTTGGTAAGAATAAAGAGGTCACTGAACTAAGCTGCACTCATTGTATCCAAGTGTAACTAAAGCATGTGTAAAACTATTAGCGGGTGAGAACTATTCAGTAGGAGTACGTCTGCTTCACACATCATAAAATACATTAGGGGTAGACTTCGGTACGAAACTTTCCAAGTGGTCTATGGATAGTGTCGCTTCTGTTGTTAATAGCTTTCTTGTAGGACACGAAGATAGGGTAGATGCCAGAGGCGGACGTCGTTCATGGCCCATACGTAGCACATGCACTTCTTTCACATCGCTGCGACAAATCACAGGCTGCAGAGATCGAGATAAGACCCTATAGAGTCAGGTATGCTTTCCGCTGCCACCAATGTAGCATCCCGAGGCTCCAATCAACGGGCAGAAGGAATTGAGCAGTTGGCATGGCCCTGAGGCCAGCTTACACAGCTAGGGCAATATGGCAACCTCTGCCACCCTGACCGAAACCGGTAATTCAAACAAACAAAGATCTACAACAATCACACCTTAAAACAGCCAAACATACAGTACAGAAAACAGCAAACGAAAAGCTCGAGCTGACCTTTGATTTCGAGTGGTGTTTTGGGAAAACTGGCCAACTTAGCATTTTAAATCAAACTAATTTTTGCATAACTAAATTGCGCAGTATCTATTCGGCTAAAGCTCTATATTTTTTGATGTTTACTACGTTTATGATACATAGAACACATGGTTAAGGGTAGGCTATTTTTATATGTTGATTTACAAAAGGTATTAATGTGCGCAAGTATATCTGCTTTATCCGTAGAATTCTGTAATAGCGATCGTTTAACTAAATAAAGAAATTAAACCAGCTTGCTAATACATTTCAATATTATTTTATAATGACATAAACTAATTGCGTTTACTTCTTATATGGGACTCTTTTAAGGCGGCTAGCTTGAAATTCGCATTCGTGTGCATCCGCAGATGCGTTTAGGTGGGCTAGCGTTTTATTTTGAGAGGCCTTGTTTGCGTAACTTTTGGAAAATCTCGACGAGCTTTTGGCTGCACGCGGTATGAACAATGTTTTGAACCATTAATTCTGCAGAAATGTGTTTCTGGCCGAGTATCATATGCTGAGAACGAAGGCATCACCTAACAGCACTGAATGCTACGCTACCCGTTTCTCACATACAGATGGATTACGGTTATGCCGGCTTTCGGTGCGTTTCTCTGCAATAATGGACTTGGTGTGCGTCTTTTGTACACTGAGTTTTTTTCAGTTTGTCGTAGGTTCTTTTATGCTTCATGCATGGTGAATTGTGGATTACTTCCATTGCAGTGCTATTCGTGCCTGTAAAACATATATCGAGGGCACAGGACACTTTGCAATTTCATTGTTAACTAATTTCGTGACCCTCATTTAGTGTTGATATCATCTTCCCGAAATGTGTTGCATAGGGCCTCAATATGAGTCGGTGTTTGAGGTGGAACCAGAAGCAAAAGACTGGCTACATGGAAGCCTGTAATTGGTTGCTTGGAAATATTTGCGCCCTGCTGCGATCTTGAACGCTTACTTTTCGAAGTATTATTTGTTGCTTACGCACGCATGTTTCAGCTTTGCAGTGTGTTGGGATTTCACCCCTCGACCTTTTTTTCTTTTAAGATATGATGGGCTTACAATGGCTGTGGACCGGCATTTGACGAGTCTGTGGGATAATGGAAAATGGTGTACCTCCTTGGTCTTGTGATGTGCATCACGTCATGAGCAATGCCTGCGTGGTTAATGGCATTACGACAGGTGTCTCCTCCTTTGTCACGAGCATTGGACAATCACATGGACGCAAGCTAAATTGATGAGACAAATGTGAGATTAACGTTGACATGATAGGAAAGCTTGTTGTGTCGTCGAAAAGGGGATGGGGAATTGCGGCGGTGATTGTTAACCCTGAAAAGAGGAGAAAAAGGTTGGGTGCTGCAGAGCTTTTCGAGATATAGTTCAAGCACTTATCGACTTCGGGGTTAATGTTCCTTTTTTGTTCTACTATTTATTTCTCATCATGTACAGGTGTATTTTATATCGTTTCCAGGTCATCCATTTGTAACGCGTAAAACTTATTTGCTTGTGTATGCACGAAGTTTTTTCTTTCTGTTGGGTGAGATTCATGGGGAAAGATTGGGCAAGTTTTCGTTGTTCGTGAACAATACCTTCACGCTTGTTCGTTTGGGTTGCCTGGCGGTTCGTTAGATGGCGCATTTTTTCAAAAGGGGAGATTACAGCGAATGAGGCCTCATTTGTTGTACAACTTTGAAAAAGTCTACCACGTGCTTGGCTTTACTCGGTGTTAAGGTCATTGCAGGCCCAAAGTATGGAGTGAAATTTTCTTCCTTGGGGCCTTTTGTAAGAAGCGTTAGGTTGTTTAGCTAGCAGTACCAGGTGTCGATTTTGTCTTCGACATTTGCACATTGCACATGGTATTCGTCAGCACAGCATTTCTGTGTTAAATGGCCTCTCATCAATGGCAGATCGTGACCGACATCTACTCCCCTGCCGGCCGGTTATGGATCACTTCTTAAGAACATCACGGACTCATCGGGCTGTCAACAGCATGCATCGCTGCCGTTGGTGGCGATGGCAAACAGGAACGCGGACGTAGGAGCCGACCCATAGGAAACCACTGAGACTGCACCAAACGCCTTTGAGCTCGTCACTATCGTTGTTGGCAGCTGTGATGTTGCAACCATTCGGCCTACCAATCCTACCGAAAGTTCCTTTGCTCATTGTGGTCTAATCATTCACTCCGAACATGAGGTGCGGCTTTGTGCTTGGAGGACTTATGAACAACTGAGTACGGTGCGTGAGTGCCACTCGAGAGCAAAACAAGAGTGAACTCGTAACTTTGTGAGCATGTCGAATACGTTGAATTATATGTTGTTGTCCCACGATTATTCGTTTTGCATGTTCGTTTTTGCACTAAGATGTTAAGGTTTTGCCGCTTTTGACGCTATGGTATGAGATGAAGCCGATATCAAATGAGTATGCAATAATTGGGAGGGCGGTTATATTATGATCGTTTGCCTGATGTTTGGGGCTTAAGGCGTAAGTTATTGGCCCGTATCCTTGCATGGGTAACTTTCTAGAGGCATGTTCAATGACGTCCACGTGTGATTGCTGCAGTGAATAGGATGACTCGTCAGGCGAGATTAGTTTGCGAACGAAAAGTAAAATTCCCAACGACTTCATGCTCCGCTTGTCTCTGCAGATTCCTACCTACGCAGCTTATGCGACATGAAGTTGTGCGATTTAAGGATTCTTTTGCGTGTTAACGGTCATCTGGTAGTCGATGGTATTGAGTGTAGTTCTGTTATCTGAGACAAGTGTTTGGGCTTGTCTTAGCAGGTTTGCGATGTGACAGTAGATTTCGGACAGGTAACCATTATCAAGTCTCAATTGTTCTTTCACTAGCTGTCGTGGTATCGCATCATTGACAGGCGTTTGACCTTTCGCTTTTGGGCCCTTATTTCCTCCACTGGTCTTGGACACGTGTGATGGCTAGCGCTTACGCCATAGAAGATGGGGGGACTGACGACGCAGTACTCTTGCCGGAGAGTGCATGGAGGACGGTACTAAACAAGGCAAAGACGGTGGTGCAATGCGCCAGTTGTTTGTTAGGTGGCAGATTTTAGTGATAGGTCCACCTATTTGCTACGTCGGTTTACCTTGATGGAGTGGGTCGTTGGCGTTAGATACATGTGTATGTATTCTATCAGAGTATGACGTCTCTTCGCATGCGGGGAGGAGAATAGTTGAGGGCGCTGCAGTGCGCATGTATGAATTGGTGATGGAGATGTTCTATTGCGCAACCGCGGCCCATTTTTATGATCAAATGAGAGCTGCGGCATTTTTTCCTACAACAGATGTGAAAGTGTTTTAATTTTGTTAGGTTGCAGTTCACTGACGTGAGTGGAGTGCACTTCGAAGTGTCGTCCCCATTTGGTACTCCAACCCTACTGCTAAGTGTGCCGCGTAAGTCAAAAGTGAGGTGCTACTACTTAGCCTTGAAAACAGCTTTAGAAGGTGGTGAGCGCGCATCTTGTAGGTGGTCGGGTGTGCATGAGGAGGAAGGGTTGTGTTTAAGGAGAAGAAAACAAGGTATTTCCAACTATTTTGTGCAGGGGCGTATTTGGCAAGAAGGCGTCATGCTGTCAGTAGAGCACGCGGTATCTTTAAACGGATGTGACGGCTAGCACCATGATTAAGCAACCACGTGAATTTGAATAGCATGGTGAACAAAATGGTCAGATGAGATGGAGGCTGTGGTAGGCGGCCATATCGTTGAATGGATTCAAGTTACATCTGTTAGTGTGTCTGAAGTCCTTTGCGTCGTGTCTTTGCCTTGTCAACAGAACAGTGAAGTCTCCCTCTGATTGTTTACGTTTGTCTTTAAACATAGTAGGGTCGTTTGATACACGTTACAATGCAAGTGGACTAAAGAATAGCCAGATAGGAAGTATTCTGAAAAGCTTTTCTATGGGGCTGGACTCGTATCAAGTAGAGTAGGCACTGGCATAAATTTAGTAGCTGCCTTCTGAATTCTAAAAACTTATGTTGTTAAGGTAGACAGAAAATTATGAAAAAAAACGTTTTCACATCCTTATAATGGTTAAGTATTGGGCGAATTATTTAAAGATAAATGCATGGAGTTGCATTGTTTTATGAGCTGAAGGCAAGCAAAGGAAGTCTACGTGATGTTATTACTTGTAAAGTTTGATGCAAAGTAATATATTAAAATTGGATGAAAACAAAATGGCGTTGCTCCTTTGTTACCTTACAGTAAAGAACCTTGTCCCTAATTATGATAACGTCGGCGACCTTGAGAATATCATAATGTCATGCTGATAGGACGCAATCGCGAAGCAAACGTGGGCAATAAAAAGAAAACTATGCATATGCGGAGTGAGAGCCAAATGGGTTTAAAAACAGGAATGCCAAAGCACAATGTTGAAACCTTTGCTAAATAATATTCGGAAAGCAGTTGAGTATTTGTAGCGTGGATAATAATGATGCGGTGCAATGGAGAGAGAGGATTGTAGAAAATAAGTGCGGTAGTTTGGGAAATGCGGCGAAGATATGAAGGAATAGGGGATGAGTATGTAAAAAGCTAACAATATATGCTTGCTTTAGACCAGCATCTGGAAGGAATGGGCTGACTACCAAACGAGGAATAAACATGCACATTTGCAGGAAACTGGGATTGACATAGAGTCTACTTTATGAAAAGAAGGAGAACGATGAAGAGTCCATTGTTATGGATGATTTGATAGGCTTGAAAGGAGAAAGAAAAGGAGATGAGGAAGAGGAGGAGAATTTCACCCGCATAACCTTGTGTTTCAAAGACTGCTGTAGCGTCCCGAGATTTTCTTGAAAGCAAAAGAAGGCATAATACTAGTGTAATACTTATGTTCTTTAAGTGTGCTTTGCAGGCCAGAGGAAGGAAAACAATTTGAACCTAGGCCTCGCTATAATGCCTCACTCCTATAATAAATGTGTCGAAGCGTGTTCCGACTTTTAATAACAAGGGCGACCAGAAGGAAGAGGAGGAATTCTCTACAACTAGGACTGAATGCATGCATATTCAGCAAGCAGAAGGAACAGAGCTGCTGGAATGGCTTGGAGGCCAGCCTACCTTGCGAAGGTGACATGGCCACCTAAAAGACCGTAATCGAAACCGGCAGTCAAGCATACAAAGCATTACATAGCTCTTCTCTTAATTTGAGCGTCGTCTCCGACGCTTCCCTTAGTAAGCCTCCCACGTTAACCATCACAACGTAATGAGTACTGGAAGAAACACCCACGGACTAACAGTGCCATTCATCGAAATTGGGACGCAACTGAGGAGGCGCTAGACCACAATGTCACCGATCCATACTGGCACCTCGACTGAACTTAGAGTTGGGTCTAGTTCGGGAACTAAATTTGGAGAAAGAGGTTGTGCGGAGCATCAGCTTGTCCGTGGGGAGACATCAGTACATCGGTCCCCTTAAGTAGGTGCATTAGAGAAATCTCTGCAGCGAAACTTTCGCAGTTCAATCACAGGTAGTGTCGCTTCAGTTGCTAGTAGCTTTCTCGCAAAACACGAGGATGGGTTAGTTGCCAAAGGAGGATGCAGTCCCAGCCATTCTGTTATGTGGTGACAGAGATTTCCACACCTGCAGCACATGCACTTCATTCGCACAGCAAAAGTTTGGCGGAAGCGGCATAGATTGGGATTGAAACTTATTGCAGTTAAAATCCACCCTCCGCTGCTACCAATGTAGCGTCTCAAGACTTCCTTAAAGGTAAAAGAAGGCAAAATACGAGGCCAGAATATATGTATTCAACAGACGGAGGAAAGGGGGCTGCTTGGCATGGCCTGGAGATCAGCTTGCTCGGCTAGGGCTAAGCGACCACTTAAGCGACTGCAAACAAAACCGGCTGTCAAACAAGCAATGGACCATCATACCCGCAGTGGAGCTGGAGTATTTCATTTCCAGATTTGAAGAAGAATCGATCTTTGAAATGAGTAAATAAGAAACATTGTTGTCATACCCAAATTAAAGACAAATTAAAAATGCGAACAAATTAAAATTTTACAAAACATGGGCGCATTCATGCAATAACGGTAGATTTCTATTAAAAAATGTCTACAAATTACTCATTTAGCCGTGTATAAATCACGCATCTTTTGGAAATTAAAACAAATTAACATGATACTTGCAATATCTGAGGCACAAGTTCACTGCAGATCGCATGTTTTCTAAGCAAAACAAGATTCTGAGTTAAGTAATTCGCTTAGCGTTTTCAAGGTCACTGGCGGTAACCGCTTCTTGCTCCGTTAGTATTTTGCATCCGTTGATACGCTTAAATGCCATGATTTTGTTAAAAATGGGCCATATTTATTGAAAATTTATCTGAAATACTAAAAATCGCTCAATGAAAATGACCATGAGGGATATGAGTTTTTACAAAGTTGAATCGCATCTGACAGGAGCATAAGTTGCTAAGCAGGGACTCTTTGGCGATTACTTCAGAAACTGAATGCTGCCTTTGGCATTACGCCGCACTTAATTTAGGTAAGAAGGAATTACACTTTATAGCTTCCTATCATGTCCTCCACGGGAATAGTTAACAATAGCTATTTGCCAGATAATTCAGCTTCAGCCCTTGCTCTCAAATTTTGATAATTAATGTGCGGTAACATTGCTTTATACGAATCACTGCAAAGCCTAAAACCTGTAAGTTGCATCTCGAATGCTAAGCGTTTTGAGTTTTTGCACCTAGAAGTTGGTAGTTTGAAGTCTTAGAGGCAAGGATAGTGAAGAATTTAATCACGGTATACCTGCTTGCAGCGAATCGCCATTAGAGAACGAGATCCAAATGATATTCGGTTCTGACTAGGGGTTTAGCCTGGTGCATTTACAAAGCAGTGTGTTTTCAATAAAGCGGCAAATCAAGTTAAGTAAACTATGCTTTTTATGTTCCTTACTTTGATCTTGAAATGAGTTTATCAGGACTCCAGCTAAAGGCTTACTGCCAGGTCAGTATCTCAGGTCTCCTTCAAAAATATAACATTTTGTGTCATGCAATTGGACAAAGACTGTAATATAACGGAAAACCGGTATTTAACTACTCCAAACCAAATATTGGGTCAAGTCCGTTCCGGTGAAGTGCAGTCCAATTGCAAGAAAGTTGATACCTAGAAATGAACACAATGCAGCGTGAATAAGTTCAATGCAAAACTGAGGTTTCTCTGCAAATGTTCGACTTTGTACTTTGCTCTATATTCCATCTTTGATTGCTATGATATTTTTCATGTTATGCAATAGAGACTTAGATCTGGCCCATAAACAAGAGGCCTAGTTGGCAAAGAAAGCTAGTAAAGCACAAGCACATATAGCCATGTCATATTCTGTCTGTTTAGATCTGGACACGACCAGAATTGCACCATGGCAGCTTATTTTACAAAGCTATTATTTGCGGTATTAAATTGTAAAACCAGGGTTTGGCCAATGATTAGAGACAAAATTCTGTCCTTCTGTGACAAGAATTGATTTCAATTTGGGATCAGATGCACATTTTGTTCTATAAATACTTTTAGCAGAGATATAGGGGGGAACTTTTTTTCTCCTTCTTTAGACCTTAAATTAATTAGAATTAGGAATCAGCAGCTAATTACCCTCCGCAAGAGATAGCGGCAGTTCCTGTTTTAAAATCGAACAAGTTAGGTGTTACGGGTGTCTAGGGTCTTTATTTTGAAAGAAAGTATCATGTAAGGCTTTGTCATCTTAACTTCTTAGGCGTTTGGTTAAGTGAGTGGGTGTCAGGGAAGTAGCATTCGATAAAATCCAGTGGTGCAGTCATACTATTGCTTTCTCCATACAGACAGTTAAACGTGGATCAGCAAAAGAGATGCAACGGATGTCCGTTTTTCTGTCATGCCACGAAGAAATCCAGTAGATGGAAGCATAAACTTAAGCACTGCCTCTGCAAAATAACGAGGACGAGGTAGCTCTCTCTAGTCAATTGTTAACGCATGTTACCTACGGTCTCAACTATTATGCCATAACACCCTTCACGAAGGAAATATGCGCCCCTAAAAATGGATCCTCATCGTGACTCCGAAGGTGTCAACAGTGTCGGAATGACATCTGACGTCGACTGTTGCAAAGAGAATGTACGTGGTAGGAGGAGAGAGGACCAAGGTTTGAGCAAGGTCGAAGTATTTGCAGCAGTGTGCACTAATATAACAAAGTAGAATTCAAAGGAAAACCGACTCATTACAGGAATGCACATAAAAAGATTGGAATAGTGAAGAACATCAAGAAATGAAAGGCTAAGCTAAGATACCTTTGAAGTATTTATTCCTCTTAGTTTTCAATAAATTTGCGATTGTGAGAAGAAGGAAGCATTCTGCGTAAGGAAAATGGACGCAACAAACATTGCGTGAAAAAAATTGACTGCCTTGAGAGTACTGGATGGCGGATGTGTTGCATGAGGCTGATCAATGACATTTAGTAATTTTATTCATTGTTGTGCTTATAAGAAGAATTCACAAGCAGCAGGAAGGCAAGTAACCCCCTATTTGAAGTGAGATCGAAGAGGCCTTCTCACTTTGTCAACTGCTGATCGTGAATCATAACTGGCAGCAACTTCACTCAAGGTCATTTCTAACTGCAAGCCTGGCATTTTTAAATAACTCTGACGTGAAGTTGGAACAGAAAGTCGTCCCCGGCTTTATACACCTTGTTCCAGAATAATTATGGACCGCGTGCCTTAGCGCTGCCGCTTTTTGTGCATGTCATGCACTCAGGAATTTGAAATATTGTTGAAAAGCATAAACTTGATACATTCTTTGCACTGCCTTCGTATATGTTCATTTTGGTGCTAATAGTCGACTTTCTTGCACACAGGACTTTTGATTTGGACTACAAAGATCATTCAAAACGAATGAGACTCCAAAATTTGCAATCATAAAAAGAGAATCTGTCGTAGCACCAAATACACTTCATGAATCAGCATAATTGAAGCAAGGATAATCTGTGCCAATTTGCACCTTTCTATTGGCCCCACTCTATGCTGCTTTACTTCACACTTAGAGAATCTTTAAAGCTATGCCTAATAAAGCGGGTCATTCTGTTCAGATGTTAGACTAGGTAAGAAGCGCCTTCGGAACAGAGTTGGTTCTAACCGTCCCAAGTGAGTTGACATTGCCATTCGCTTTTAAATAGCAAACCGATTGGGATGGTTGAAAATTCAATCCCATCCTAATTTAAAAGCACAACCGTATGGCCTTGGCATATGCTTATAAACTAAACTTTATTCCACCAACAGATTATTGCACGATGGATGACTGTAGGCACAAAGTGCAACTATTGCTAATCGTCAAAACGGTGGGGCTGAATAAAAGTGGCGTTGTCAACAGCGCCGTGACATCTGTTGCCAAATTTGCAAGAAGCGGGAGCTATTGGGGCTGATTGGCATTAGCATCAAAGCCCATTTCAGTTCATTCCTCTTTCTTCATTTCCTGCACGCACTTCCTGGATTTTAAGCCCCTATATTGAGTTGTCGGTTAGTCACCTCTACCACGCTATCCACTAACTTCGACTGACACTTACATGCGTATTGAACTTTGCCAACGTCTCGCATGCCTTATGTGGATGCACGCCATGAAAGGTCATCAAAATGACTGCCATTTGTACTCAACTGCACGTAAGATGCCGCTCGGAATTTTTGTGCTATAAATATCTACTCCATTACCATAAAACGAAGACACTTCTCCAACGAAAGGCTATAAATTATTATGAGTTCTACGGCTCTTCAGCCCCTGCAAACAAAACAGCAAAGCCAACAAGTTTTGGCCCATCACTAATCAGTCAATTTGATTATCAGTTAATGAAATTCCATTCGTGGTAGCGCTTAAAAGACCGCCGTCACATCTAGCAGTCAAGCTTTTGTTCGGCCTATTCATTGCTGCCAATAGGCATCCCCATCTGCTTGATAGCAGCACTGCCTGGATATCAGGAAGCACACCACCCAACAGCTTTTTCACCCACCTGCACTTGTGGGTTTTAATTACAGATGGTGATGAGGAATGGCACATGCCATTTTTGGCTGCAAGCTAGTCCAACTTCGTTACACGTCTCATTGACTCGTCGTCACCAGAGCCTGCCACAATTTTTTCTCCCATTCATCCTGCTGCACCTACCTTTGGGCTATGCTGCAAAGCACCGATTTGTGGTAGTAATGACCGCGATTATTGCTGAATTTGCGTCATCGGCGATGAATGTGAAGTAAAGTATGTGCTGGTTTGAGTGGTTTTGGCACTTTTGGTTATCAGTGTGTCAAAACGGAGTGAGTTGATGCCCTTAGCCTCCCTTGTGGGATGGCGACATGCAGACGATTGGGTGGATTGCCAGAGCCATGTGGTATGAAGAATATCTTTTGCTATTGATGCCTGCCAAATCCATTTTGTCGTGTCAGAATCTGATATCCCGTTTTACAAATCTTGTTTTGTTTGCAGTTTAGAAAAGCATGACAGTGAGCACTAGCCTGAGAACGCACAAGCCTAAAAACAAAACATTCACAATTAACTACCTTTCCTCTCAACATTAATTACCTTATTGTCCAAATGCAGAGTAATGTAGCGTGAAGTGGGTGTGGCCGAACATTCAGTGGGGAGTGGCGTAGGTCGCCTTAATGAAGCGCAACTCGACTTGGCGTAGAGTTAACTGACGAGGCGGAGAGAGTGTCTACTTTTATCACATATTAATACTTTCACAGACATAACTCCCGCAACCTTTTTGTCAATCGGCAACCGAAGAGCCGACTGCTGTTTTTTTTTTGCTTAAGCTAATAAATAGACGCATAAATTACATCCCGAACTATTGTCATGCTTCATACCACTTTTATTTACCCTCTGCCAATTTACAGGGCTAGCACATCTCACCAAGCTCCACCCATCCCATAGCCACCAGCGGCACTTGCAAAAGTGCCATGCATGTCAACGCCACCATTGAACAAGCTAATCTCTCTACCCGAAAACAAACGTTTAGGCACGCACACAAGCTACTCAACCACCTTACGACCACCGTAAATGTAATACCCCATCATAATGCCCAACGAGCGGGCAGAGGCACGAAAGCAAAGGACGACAGCCAAGTTCTGATGCTGTATTTACCCAAAATTCTTACTTAACCACCTCGCACAGTGTGCTTACATCACCTTGTCTCCATTGCTAGTGGAACATGTAAGGGTTAATACAGGCTGCGACGAGTTGTTGAAAGCGCTCCTGAGCACAGCCGTTAAAGCATTCACACAACAGGCGCAGCGGTATCTGCTCTATCATCGACCACAAGACAACCCAGCCAATGAAGCTGCAGGAAGCGCGTCTCCGACGTCTAAGGGCAAAGACCACGTTCATTGCAGTGACGACTTTATGCTGTACGTGCTTAGTAAGCGTAATTTCGTCGCAGATTACGTCCTTTAAAAGGACCTTTAGCGTATCTCGAATGTGTATGCAGACGAGATTGGAGCCACGTCTCACACCACGCCATGGGAGGCTATGCGGACGGCCTACGCTATTTATAGATCTCTGTGCATACGAGGCCCCTCTACTGATCAATCAATAAGTCACAATTTATACATCGACGTATTTGCGTCTCTTTAATACGCATCAGTGCAACCACCACCGCTAATTGTGACCAGTATATTACTTTTATGCAAATCTTATCATTTATTCTTATCATACACATGCGCGTCGAATAAAATGCAAGTGGTACTGAGCATATTTGAACATAAATAAACGATGATAATAAGTAAATAATTTGCGAGCTAAACAATCATGCAATCACAAAAGCTAATTGTCAATGCAAAAAATATGAAAATGTGTTAAGGTGCATGCACCAGCATCGACTATCTCTACAGTCAATGTTCCAACAACCATACATCTAGCACATCACGGAGCAAGAGATACTTGATAGCCTCTCTTCTGGTCCAACCGACGATTGAGAATGCGGCAGCTCCACGATGATGGTAAGTTGTATGGGTTTATTTACACACATCTTTTTCTCTTTTCCTCCTTTCACTAAAAGTGTCCCTTTGATCTTCCCCACTTTCTTTACGCCGCTGCTTTAGAACAAGAAGTTGCTGAATGCATATTATTTGGTAGGCAGTGAGAGAGTGCTTCGAGGTAACTTGAAAGGCTCACCACAAACGGCACCTCTGTTTGCATTGTGTTAGAGACAGTAATCCACCCTTACAAGTAAGGCTATCGAGTGCCGTAATGTGGATTGTAATGAAATTGTAAACAAATTTTTGTCAAATGTTTGCATTTTAGAATGGAATAATGAGTTGCGGAACCTGTGATACAAAACGCATCGATTAAGAGTTTGAGGATAATAACAACCTTTGATTTGCTCTTTGAATGCCAAGTAGTAATATTTTTTAGATAAAATAGTCGCCTCTAGATTGTCACTGCGCGGAACATTAACGTTGTCGATTCATTTGCAGCGCAAGGTCGCCAGTAGCACGCCCTACGGAAACAGTGCTGGCAACTCACGGAAGCGTTGGTTGAAGGAGGGCTTTGGAACAATGCACTCTCAAAGAATTTTTGCTAGTGTCAAGGATCTTTCTTAAAGACGTTGGCTGTTTGATTCCGCCTGTTCCCAAGAGGAATCAGATCACCGCCTTTAAAGGCCAGAGGCTTTGATGATTCCATATGCACAGGTATGTAGCATTTTTGAACTAGAAAGCAGAGGCGGAGCTAGAGTTAAAGAGCTTTATGCGCATTTTGTGCTCTTTTAAAATTTAAGCCCCCGTTTTTCGTTCTTGACCACCTATGAGCTGATGGCATGATGTGCATCGTCAAGCTGAGGCAAAATGTTAGGTGTGGCGCCCGCATACAGATAGCCGCCTCAGCGTTTGGTCCTTTTGTTAAAAGCATGCTCTTGAGACCGTCATTTGATTAAAGTGTAAATATTTTGCGAAATACCGGTGTTGAATTTGCAGCTGCCTTAGAGCGTAAGGGCGTGATTACAGTTTTGCTTCCTTGCTTTCGGTTGTAGTGGCCTTATGGTGTAGAGCTGGATTGATACGCAGAGTACTTTGAGCGCACCCATTCCTATTTCTGGTTGTAGGATAGGAAACAATTTCGCCCGCATTTGGTAGTATTGCTAACCCAACTGAAGCGCTCTGGTAGGGGTTTCCGACCACTTCTACTAGGTGTTTGCAACGAACAGAGTAGGTGAGATTTTGCCTATATCCATGGTGCCTGTCTTACTACACAATTTTCCTGTCTCCCGTATCGTATAATATCTCTGTTTCGACACGCTGTTGTTGACCGGGCACACTTTTCTTCGCATTCATGTTGTGGCTTCTAGGCTGATTGCTTAAAATATGATGGTGAAATTGGTAAGAGTGAGGCCAGTCTAAAGCGTGTAAAAGAGCGGTACTACTGAGATGTTGCATGAGCACGCAGTCCATGCACCTAGATATTGTATTGTTATTTTGATTAAGCTCTTCAATCTACAAAATATAGAGCCTCAAATTCTATTGGCCTGCCACCTAATAGGTTATTGAAGACCAGAGTTGGTTTGGCTTAATTTTTTCCAAAAGGATGTTTAAAGCCAGCCTACAAATCTGTCGTCAGCACGTTATGGGAATTGGTGTAAAGGTTGCACTTAATATGCTACTAATGAAATAGTTGCATAATCCATTCCCAAAACACCTTTCAAACATCAACAAACTAGTCGGATACTGAGTTCGTTGCCTACGCAACACATAACATACACTAGTCTACTACTTTAAAAGGTTAGATAAGTTTAAACATTTAAGCAGAGCTATCAGAGAAATGCGCAAATTTTCCCCTTGTATTAGACCACTGTTTTCCTGCATGCACAAAATTCATCACCAGACTTGGTTGCCATTGTAATTTTTGTCTTTTTCATTTTTTTCCTTGAGTTTGATTTGTAGTTGAAAGCAGTAGAGATAGATTTTAATTAGGAAAGAACAAAAATGTAGTCCTTCTTAGTTTAAGCAATCAAACAGAGAAGCGTCTGCATAAATTCTGTTGCATCAGTTAACATTGCAAGACCTGTTTCCATAGGCGCATCAGTATCCGCTCACTATACCTTCCTCTTATGAACAGTCGTGATCTCCATTATTTGGAAATGAGCACAGGTTTGTTTGCCTATGCACATTTGAAGGATTTGTCCATTATGACACCCCATTGGTGATCTGCGCAGCCAGAGCATCTGTCGACTTCTTGGTAGCCAATGTGGAGGGGCGAATAGAGGTATGGATCCGAATAACGCTGGAATATGAGACTTAAAGTAGAGCTCGCACAAGAATTGCACAAGCAAAACGCAGTGAATGTTAAACATTAGTAGGCAAAGGTGCCAATCTAATCAGATAATAATCCATTCAAAATAAATACGAATTCCGGCAAAGTGTGTCAGCATCACCAAGTAGGATCCAGCGTATATTTGAGTTTCCTCGCTTTTTCATAATTCCATAGTTATTAATCTTAAACTAGCGCTTATGTGCTTTAGCCTATGATTGTTGAGCTAATGATTTTTATAAATAATGTTTCATTTTCTCCTTAAACAGCTAAAAGTAACTATCTTTAGGGTTTTATCCTCTCGTGACCAGCCTCAGTGAAATTGACCGAAATATATGGAATAATAGGGACGAGACTATCTACTTTTTGGTATTTGCAGATTGTTTGACTGGCATTTGCCCTTGGCTAGTGGTTAAAACAAATTGGATAGGGAATAATTGCATTTGCGGATTTATGAGCATAGATCGAGCTAGTCCGAATTATTAGCCAGAATGTGACAGATTGTTGACCAGAGAGAGATGCTAGCTGTTTCAGAGTACCAAATCGACCTACTAAGAGACAGCTTGGCACAAAACACAACAATGGTTCCATCGCGATGATGTAGCTGTTTTTCGATTTCGGTATGCTCTTTTATCGACTTTCGGAGAAGGCGATTCAAGTTTCCACGCAGACCATCTCTGCCATTATGTGCAGCTCTCTCCTAGTGACTTGGGTTATCCAAAGCGACCAACATCCTTCTCTGTGTGACATTCTGGTGCAAATATCGGCTACGGTTGTCAAGGTGAAGTCTGTAACTACTCGTGTTCTTGGACATGATTTTGGGGACTGTGTTTACACAGAGGAGGACCCTGGAAGCGTAGGGTAGTAAAGCCTTTGATTATCAGGCCTGCTACGGTGGATACTGCCACTACAGGGGTGGATAATAAAGGAATATGCAAGGATATTTATGACTTTACGAAGTGTCTAGCTGGCGGATGTTTCACCGAACCGTTCCAGGATCATAGTTGCATCGTTGGTAGCAGCTGCTGGAACTAAAAGGTCAATAGTAAACTAGGATGAATGGCGGTTCCGTCAGCACAACATGGGCCGATCGTACACATTTCCCCTCTTTTTACTCGTCTTTGTTTCGTATCCCCCCATCAGACCCGCACTCATTTTATGCTTACTCGTCTTGCAATGTCAACGGTTCTAGCCACCCTTCTCTGGCATCGCAAATGCCCTACTTTTCAAAACATTACATTAGACAACCCCTCGCTATCGTCGATTATCCTTTTCACGCAAATGACACTGTATAGAACTCGAGGACATTCTCGCCATTTGCGGCCTACATGCGTCTGGGTTCGCAATGAGTACAAAGCAGAGTATTATGTGTCTTTAGATGGTTAAGTATGTTACAGTGGCCAGGTTTGTTCATTTACGTGTATTTATAGAGTTTCTTGACTATGCTGCTCGAGTGGTGACCTGTAGACCCAGAGAATATGTTGACTTCAAAGAGCCAACGAGGAGAGATAAAACACGAGCACAGATCTTCATAACACTTGAAGATGAGGACATGAGTGATGCTTGCATAAACATTAGGGATTCAAAAATCCATAAAAATTGATGAATCTGCCATGCTGCTGAATTAAAAAATTGCATCAGGCATGATTTCGGGGTTGAAGCCATTTCTACCTAACATCATTTTCTTTCCCACACTTTTGTCATTCTCCTTAAAGCTACGAGGCATAAAGTTTGGTCAAACGGTTAAGGTTTTGCTAATTATCGATAGTGTGCGAAGAAAGCTGTAGAGCCACCGACCCGATCTGATTAATGGAATATGAAATGGAAAATAGTGCTAAGAAGGATCAGATCACAAAATATTTGGAAAGCATTTATAATTGCAGTGGTCAGATTTTGACGGGCAATGGCATCATTCACATCGAATAATGACCCCTTCAAAGCACATACAGTCTGGTGGAAAGTAGGGTCCGAATTGTTATTGCTATCGAGTAGGCTCTAGTGCCTAATTGAATTTCCTATTATGTGTATTGCAGACTCTGCTCGGTTATAATCCTGTTGACATTAAAATTAACTTCACCTAATCACTTGTATCATTGCAACCATTCAACCAATTAATTGAATACAATGCGCCATTTAACCCGGTTGGCTATTAAGACCTTCGGTGCACTGCTTAAGCATCTGTCTCCTTAAGATCAGCCTCAGCGGTTAACTTGACACCTTTCCTTCTGAATTGTGTTCCCAGAGAACACAGATTCCTTTTAGTTTTCTCGCTGGAATTAGTAATATTCAATAGAACCATTAACTAACTCATATAGAAAAACTGTGAGTGTGTCACCTTGTCTATTTGACACGCTCATGTGTAAACACTTTCTGCTCTACACGATAGGCTTTTGCATTTTTATTTAAGACCGTTTTGCTTGTCATTACATGCACTGGTGGCATATGCCAACAGGACCACCCTAAGTCATTAGATTGTAGGCACTGGCACATGAAGATATAAATAGCAGCTTAGAAATGAGCTAGGATCTATTGCACCCTGAATGTAGCCGTATTTACCGACACTGATTAATGAGTTTATTAAGCGTGGTTTTGATGCGCTTAGTACTGTGACGTAATCTGTGGCTGTGTTTGCTATGAAATAGGAAGCTATGCAAAGATCGCATGTACATTCCAAGATTCGATTTGTTAAATAACCTTTTCACTTGCAGTGTGCTGCTTTTTGAATAAGCACGGTTCATTTTAAGCATTAAGCAACGCTAAATCAACAGATTGCGAGCATATGTGGCATTGACACATTCCAGGATTGTCTTCTGTTCAAGGTATTTTACATTTTATTTCCTCAAATGTGACGAGTCTGGTGCCACATCTCCTAGAATGCTGTGATTACTGAGGGGATCCAAGGCCTTTCCATTATCGCTACTTTACTTCCTTTAGAAGGCATCGACAACGGTGTCTCATTCAGGGCACGCGGACTACTGCAACGCGCCTTTCGGTGAGAGCATCTTTTGTCTCCTACCACGATATTCTATATGCTCCCGAGTGTTGCGCCTTGCATTATGCTGCACTGTTTGTGCTTAATGCTAACAACACAAACAAAACAGAGTAGTGGGTACTTCAGGTATTTCGTTTCCTTGCCTTTATTTCCCAATTTAATGACACAAGAAAATCTCGCCTCTATGTCTCTCTACTCCTTGCTCGCCTTCCCCTGCTTCAAACCCAACTTCAGTTTGCCCCAGCCTTCTCCTTTCTCCCCCTCTTCCTACCCCATCATATGCAGGCGCCTGCTTCGTAAGTTCTCCTCATCTCTCTACCAGTCTCACCCTTCATCGTAACATTAAATAATGTTAAGATTCATAACTAGGGTCAAATTAGCACAGCCTAGATCAGCTCTGACTCAACACGCTTTACTTCTAACCAAATCTTATTCTAGCATAACCTAGCCTGAATCACAGATCATTTTCTACTTCTATCTTTCCATCTCTCTAGTTTGTTCTGCACTACTTCCCCTCAATTCCACCTCTTACTTTTTCTCCCCCTCGACCTACTCCCTCGAGAGCGAAGGTGAGCGCGTTGCTCCTACCTCCCACTTTGCGACTTATAGACTCGTCCAACTCTCATCTCACCATCTCACTGTCCATTTCTTTCCTTCTCTCTGCAGAGAATTCCTCTACCTGGCGCTCTACATTAACGTGTAAGAACGTGCGCTCCCTGCCCTTTAGGGGGCGCCTCAATCGTTGTCCTAAAAACAGGTAAGAACGCCTGTGTGTGCCTGTGCATATGTAGTGCAGAGCCATATTCAAGTCATCCTCTCCTCCTCAAATGCCCTTCTAGCCGACCAAGTCGACATTTCTATCTTTAATGAAGATCTCCTTCAGTTGTTCATCGTATGGCCATTTAATTGCCATAATAATTCAAACTTCGCCTTTCGCTAACACTCTATCACTCACCCACCGACTCACCTCACCAATATTTAATCGCATTTTTCTTCTTGTGACTCCCATACTTCCTCCTTTATTTCAGATTGAAGTGAACTTCGCACATGGAAATAGCATATTTAATAATATTAAAGCGATGTGTGCAGGCGAGGTAAGAGGATAGCACAGGATGAGGAGAGAGAGAGGTAGCATTACTTATCCCTAACTTTTACTGTATACATCGGTTTTGGCCTTTTGTCTTCTCTGGAACGGCGGGCCGGGTGGTTGGAACTGATGCCGGGATGGCGAGGGAGGTAACAAACGCAAAAAAATAACAGGAGACTGGGTAAAAGGAAAAAAAGAAGCGAATGGGTGGCACTGATGGCCAACTGAATTAACGGGACGAATTTACGAAGAAATATGAGTAGCAGTAGACGAAACAACACGTTGACGATCATATCCGACGCTGTTGTACGATGGACCATTTCGAATCCTACCCGTGTGAATCGACTAGCGGCACGTGTTGTCGCGTAGTGTCTCTCAGCCCCGTCTGATGTTGGACTTAGGAGGCACCCATTGCAAGTGGTTTTGTGGCAACAGACATCACTTCTTTTCGTGTCTTTTTACCTTAATCGGCATCTCTGCAACATGGCGCATGCAAAAGCAGTGGAGGAGGAAGAGACGGACCACCAATACCAATGTGCTTTAAATGAAATGCACTGCCTTGTCTGGTCTGCTTTTCGTCAGCTTTTTATCTCTGTTGTTTCCTTTTGGAAGGACGACTTTCGGGCAGTTGGGCAACACGAGATATGAATCTAGTGAAGACAGTGGCGACTAACTCCTATTGGTTGACATAGAGCTCGTGAAGGCGTGCTTTTGCTGCTTATTTCAAATCGTATACCTAGGCCAAATGCTATATTGCACCAGAGATGACAACAGTGGTGATTGCACCTCTCCAGTAGAAGGGATAAACATACATGATTGTTAGGCTGAAAGCCACGAAAGAATAATTGGATGAGAGGCGAGGATAAGACGCTCACAGAGGAGAAGAAGTAGAGAAAAGAATGGAGAAGGGCCATCGCCGGATGTTTCTGCGCAGTGATGTGGCACTGCGTTTCTTATTACTTGTTCTCTTTCTTCCACATTCTCCTAGATATCTTCGTTACGCATTTCTTCAATCACGTTTTTGAGTGAGGTTTGAAGGAATGAGCTTTGTGGAAGGGATATGAGTTTCTATCAATCGACAAACTCGAAGACGCTTTTCATGGTTTACGTTGATAAGTGAAGTGAACTACTTGCAGCAGTACTGGAAGGAGGAGGAGGAGGAAGGAGGAGGCTATGATGAAACTGGATTATAGCACAGTCTACCTCTAATTTCTGCAATTTCCATCTGCGTTGACACTTTGGAGTCCAACGACAGAGAAGGAAGCTGGAGTATTACAGATGGATTGGGACGGAGGCGGTAGAGGTGAATGATGAGAAGTGGAACAAAGGTGAGTAGATGTCGAAGTGGGACTGAGGCAGTGATGTAGAACTGAATGGTGAAAACGATGATAACGTGGGAAGTAAGATGAATGTTAGAAGGCGGTGGAACGCGCATGCGAGCGTATGTGATTAACCTCTTCTGACTGGATCGGTGCCACGCGTCGCGGGATGGTTTCATGGGGGACAGATATCATCGGCCTCTGTGCTTCAGTTCGATATGCTCGATCTCCTACTTGTTTGCCAGCTTTTCAATCACTCAAATCAGGGACTATCAACCTTAGCAAAGCCTTTAATAGAATGCCTTTAGTAATTTGACAAGCTAAGGAAACTGAGAAGTTCTGTCTGGTCAGTTATTGTTGGTCCATTTCTCGCCTGCTTTGTGCGGTCTTGAGCGACTGATACCTCATACGATCAAACTCTATGTCTCCTGAAGTTTATAAAGCATTCGAGGAAAAGACAATTCTTTGGATTAGCGATTGAGGCTGGCAAAAGTTACTTCGTTTTGTTACAAGTCGACCCGGCTTCTACCGGCTTGCTATTCTGCGGCAACACTGCCATCACTTCATAAACGCCGTCCTTAGAATTAACAAGGCATTACGTTTAATGCGCCAAGAAGGAACACACTTGCATCTGATTGGCTTACGCAAAGGCGATCTGAGACGGTAGTTAGGTTCACTTGTGGTTCATTATCACTTTCATTTTTTACGGCAGAATCCAACCAAGCTAAATTAATGCCATGGGATCTTGACTACCTGGCACAGTCTGCACATTGTAAGTTTGGTTATTGGACACGGGAACAACATTTCCCAAGATCGCAAGTGATCTCATAAATAAAATTTGACCCGCCATATGCTGTGCTACAGAGGAAACTTACGAATGAAAGCACAAATCGTGCAGCACCCGTTTTTGGCGCCTAGGCGATCCGACAGGATGGAAGGAACAACAAATGCCGAAGTGGGATGTTCAGCCTTTTAGTCGGCTTGCATTGTGTCGGAAACATTTCAACCAGACACCAGCTAAAGGCTAAGCGGCATGAAAAGGCTTTCAAGTCTTCTTTGGATTTCCTAATGATTTCTCTTAGACACAAATGCCAGTAACATCTAGGCATCACAGTGGCTAGGTATCTTATTTTTATTACGATGGCGGTCAGGGAAATTGGATTTCGTCTCCAATGTCCCTTGTCATCTTTTCATTACAGTTATGGCTTTAAGCGAAATCGTATTTCTGACATAATGTTATAAATAAAAAAATCATAGGGAGAAAATATCCATATAAGCGAGTCGAAAGTGCCGGGCTGATTCATAGTTAGGCAAAGAATTCTGCCATCGATGCAATTTAGCTATTCATTTGCATACTGCTGGTGAATTGTTGAGGCGTGAACTGTTGGACTAGAGATACACTTCTCCCTTATTGTATCATAACCAGTAAGTTCAAAAAGTCAATAGCCAAACAAGAACAATCAATGCATGCGGTTAATACCATGTGGGAATTGTGGTACTTGATCTCCGCACAATTTCTACATTTCTTCTTTCACCTCTCCGTGCCAACAACACTTAGCATCACTCCTCTCTTCCTCCACGCCCTTCTCCCACACCGCCATCACCCTTGTCCATTTCGACTTCTCTTCATTCCTTCTTTCACTCCTTCATTACTACTACGTGCTTCCATCCTTTTATCGCTTCTTCACTCACTCACTTCTCCACCACTACCGCCTCAAACCCCACTAGTCCATCCATCCACTTACCCATCTACCGATCCATCCTCTCTGCTTTTTTCACATGACTATACCAACGCGCACTCGCACATGCAAACATTATGCTTTTCTCTGTTCCTCATTCTCTCGTTCTCACCAAACTACGTCGCTTGCACTTCCTCCAACCTCAATGTCTGAGCATTAGCGCTGAGCGAATGCAAAATGCAATTGTTCGTGCATTTCCCACTACGGTGTTGACACTAGCACTCCGAAAAATGCCATTATCAGCTCAATCGTAGCCCTGCGACCGATGATGGTAACATCACCATGGCCACCAAGTCTGCTACCGCCAGCACCACCACCATCACTCCAGGCAGCATTGCTCAACGCAATCCAGTAGCATGTACGGCGAATTCTTTGCATTGAAAACGAGTGAAGGGGATGAGATCCAGAGGCATTTTATTGTGTGCGATGCCACAAGTGCGTAGAGAATGAGGGTAGTGGATTGAGAGCAGGGAGTGAAGGGAAGATAATTGCAGACAGATGCAATAAAATGTGCCGATGACACGACGTGTACTCTAGCCGTCAAAAATGCGTGAGCTAACTCGCTGCGACGTAGCATAACCTCGTGGTGTGACAGAGGCCAGAGGCTACTACTCTGTGCGATCAACAACGTATGTGCTGTCAGTTGGATGGGCATGATACGATGTCAGTGTGGTAGTAAGATCTATACAGAGAAACATTGCTATTTTGCTACTACAGTGCCCCAACCCGATAGATGAGAAGATGGGATGTGCTTGGCAAGATTATTCTACCAGCGTTAGAGACAGGCCCAACAATGAAATTTATTGCAGTAAAATCTTATTGGCCCCATGCACAAAATACCCTTCGAATTTTGGAGGCATATTCGGTGACGTATTTCAGCTCTGCAGACTGTTCTAAAGAACATGCTCTTGATGTGAACGGATCTTATTCTCGAGAAGAGATTGATTATTTACAGCAGTTTTAATGGGTGCTTGCCCTAACATAGTCAGCTAAACCTTCGGAAGCATAAATGACCAAGTTCTTAATTCGCCTTGCATCATGATGCATTGGAAGCACGCCTGGACTAGTTGCGTCTTTCACATTCCAAGCCGTCGCAAGGGATCTCTTCTTCAATGCTAATGATTTGCTCTCCCAAAGTTGGGGCAGCAGATTGAAGGTAGCGCGAAAAATTGCGACAAAGTCTTTGCCTCTAGGGGGACATAGGACACCAACTATAGCGATCAGCCTGGCAGTAGACGTACAAGTCTTGCGTGTTAAAGTAGTTGGCGTGAAGGGCTACAAATTTCGCTACGCGAAGTCTGCCTCACTTATGCACTGAGAAATGAAATAACATAAAAAATGGATATCCTTCCTTGCGCTGCCTGCATTTTCAGCCCAATTAAACGTACATGGAGGCCTCTAGCTTGTCCTCAGAATGCCTTTTCTTTAGTGGATGTGCGAGAGAGTGTTCCAGCCCCGGCTTCGATGAGCAGAAGTGCAAGGTCAACAGTTCATGCTACCGGTTGTCAAAATTTGACATTGCTAGCCCTAACCTAGCCAATGTGTTGCCTGGCACATTCCTATTACCTTTTGGCAGGAAAAACTGTTGTGCCTAAATTGTCCAAGACCCGCAGTATCAAGAGCCCTCATTTTTCCAACGTGCACAACGCTCGAGGGGATATTTTCAAGCATATCCTTCAGGATCACCGTTGAGGTGCATCAAACCTGAGGTCAGGTGCCACAGGAAGGAGACCAGTTTGCGCGATCTGGAGTGGTTAACTTCTAAGCCTGGCCTCTTAAAGTAGATTTTAAAGAGCTTTCTAATATTTTTTGGACCCAACGATGCGCAGAATTCGGATGGTATTTAGGGCAAGGAGGTACATCTGCTTGGCCAGATCCACCGTCTTATTGCTTTTAAGTATCAAAGAGGAGACCTTCATCTATGAGGCAATCATGGATTTGAGTGATATTTATAACTGGACATGGAGAGGCATTTTCATCTATAGCCATCAAAGGTTAATCATCTGTCAAGAGCGCCGTGAATGGAGATATTAAACCATAGCCAATAACAGCGGTACTACAATGCCACACAAAAAGTCAAGAAAAGTCTAATCCGAGGCAGAAGAAGCTGATTTGGGCCTGAGCTGGTTTCCACGTTTACATCTTCCTTCAGTGCATGCCCTTAGTAAGCAGCGTTCCTACATTACGGAAAGCGTTGCCGTTTTTAATCCTATTTTCATCTCTATATGTCATACACGAGCTAATAAACTAACTGAAAGATGATTTCCTTTGTACTCCTCTTAAAGCTATGGATTCACTGAGCCTGCTTAATTAGCTATTTCAAAGCCCAACCTCAAATAGACTGACGTTCTGCTTTCTTACTAGTGCCACGCAGGGAGATAGGAATGCGTGGTTTATTGCTCGACCTGTAGTAGAGAAAGTCAAAATGGATTTAAGGTAGTTTTCTTGCACGGTGCTCCCCGTCGGTGCGCAATAGTAATGAACAACATCACAGTAAACGTCCTCGGAGAACTTTTGCGCCGGAGATAACTGAGTAATAGTTAGATGTATCGCTTAGGATCACTTTTGCCCAGATTTTGAAACGAATCACGCAGAATTGACCCATGTTTGACAGTGAAATAATTGCTGCTAACTTGTCGAATCGAGCAACGCACGTAAGCCACATATGTGTGATTGCTGCATTTATGTATTTCTGCGTTTGCGTAAGCTGTATTCGCGTATGTTTGTGCACCTACAGAGTAGCTGCATTGGTCAGCCACTTTGCAAGAGCAGGGGAGAGTTGCCACCTTGGAGGGAGCACTAGGGCAAGTACGAAGCATTGATAGAGAATCAAAGATTCATTGTTTGGTCGTAAGGAAATGGGCTGGGCTTTTACATTTCACATTCCTCCTTAGTCAATTTCTTTATTTGCTTTGCCAATTCAAGTTTTTGCATTCCTCTCATTTTGAACTTCAACAGCTGCCATCCAAGTCGTTGGAGGCCTTTTGTCAAAGCTAGTGCGCGATAGGTCATGCGATACAACTGATCCAATTTATAATGCTGCATTGGAACATTTGAGGAGGAATGAACGTCTTAAATCACCAACCGACCATTAACAAAGCGTGATTTCGCTTCCTGACGCATTCTATAGTTTTCCTTACCTCCCAAGATACCAATATCTCGCGCCTTTATTAAGTCTAAGAAAAGCTGCTTTTCTCCTAAGCAAAAAGGCGAGGGAAGTATTTAGATGTGAGCGCATTGGGTTTTGGTGGGACAGGCAAAAACTTAAGATGACTGCATAAGGACACAAACCTCGGTCCATTATATGTCTCACATCTCAAAGAAAGGCCAGAAAGTGGAAAGTGCATGGGCAGGACGTGAGCTTGTCATCTGTATTTATGTGACAGAATTCATCCTAGAAGGTTACTTGTTAACTTGTGGGAATTCGGTTCACATATGGGGCTGTAACTAGAGGCTAAGCATCTCATCACGTTCTGTGGTTACAGTCTTCGAAACGGGTAGATTTTTAGTAGCTCGTCCATCAGTCGATCAGAAGCTTCACAATTACTTCACGCTGATCCTTTCACTCACGTACTAGATGCTTTGTTTGCCAAGTTTACTAATTTCGCTTTGATGGTTTCGCAGAACGATGTGTCAGTCGGGCATTCGTAAAATGCCATTCGTTCAAGTAGCACAGCATGCTGCATTGATGTAGGCATCCATCACCTTGTGCGTTGATGTCTTTGAAAATCGAGGATTTGAACGTCACAATTCATCTGCGGCGTATGGTCGAGATACATCGCTGCTCAAGTAAAATGCAAAACCAAACATTAACTTATAAAAGGTTTCACATTTATAGTTCGTTAGCAATTAACACAGGGAAACAAAATATCGCTTTGTTACACTGTGAGTTGTGAGCTAATGTACGAGATCTTTCCTTGTGTTCCCCTTTAGAGACCATAGCAAGGACAAGCGTCGCATCTTGTTGCTTTTGATTTTAATGCCAGCACACCTAATCGCACCTTGCCTCACTTAAGTTCTCTCTCACGCAAAGGGCCGCGAAACCGAATCCGATAGACAACCCTAAATGATTTCAGAATGTTTTTTGATCTGATGCTTTCTGGCACCATTTTCGTTAGAATAAATCATTTGTCAAACCGAGTTCAAAGCCCTGCAATGTTCGCCGCATGCCATTGATCGTTTACTAAACCTTCTGCATTCCCTTGGCGAATGACAAGAGTATGTGCAAGCTAGTGGTCCTACGCAGAGGTGCCTCTAACCACATACATCGTTTCTCTCTCCCATTTTTAGTCCAGTTCTTTATCAAAATTCACAAGTTTTCCCATGAATTTCGGATTACGCGATTTTTATGTGGGATTTGCTTTTACAATCATCTTTTAACCTTTTGTGGATCTGTATCCCTATCTTGGCACTCCTCAATTGGCTCTTAGGAAATCGTCATATACTCTGGGTGTTAGATCGACACTCGAGCATCTTAGTCATAGGACACCATAAATAAGCCTAGGAGAACAAACCTTGTCATTGTAACATCCTAGGTCGTGAGTCCACCCACCATTAGGCTAATAGGTGCACGTAATGCTCAACTTTGTTCTACTGTACTCGTTTAGGATCCAAACGTCTTTGGATGGGGGTAGACGCAGGGCTACGTGTAAGCAACGAATAACAGGAATGTCCTTATGTTCTGTGCAGCATCATTTAAATGGAGAGGAAGACAAAGGATTGCAAAGGTGTAAAGAAGCATCAAATGCTAAGGCTCAAATAGTAGGACTTTTGCGATGCTAGACAAGGGAAACTGAAAGCGTTGCCATAGGAAGACGATAAGGCAAAAAAATGTGGATGCGACTGCAGTGAGGAGGCACGCATCTGTGCAAAGACAATAAAGTGAAGTGTGCGATTGGCTCATGTCATGTCGATGGGTCCGCCTGTCCCCCAAGATGTACACTGAACTTGTCGTTTTTTGACAGTGAGAGTTCATAGAACAAATATATTAACAAACACTTACTTGGTCTAAAACTGTAAGGGAGATTGGTTGTTTAAATGCATGCTAGGGCGAGTAACGGCCAAAACATGACTTTACAATCCAGTAGAGGAAAGGCAATGCGCTTGTCAAAGCGAACGCGCTGTTTTGCGGACCCACCCAAGTTAAAACGAATAACGTTATAGTGGGTACGACACATTTAAACGAGTTTGAAATAATGATGTGCTAGCTACTCACTGCTTAGTTTGCATTTGTTATTCCCTCATGAAGTTGTGCTGCTTTGAGAATGAACTAAATATATGAAATGCAGATTACATGCTCTTTTCTAATCGTGAAATCCATCTGTGATGCGAGCTGAACAAGTATGATGCAGGGGAATCGATAGAGTAGGCCAAAGCTAAGACCAAATTTTACAGGAAAGGGGCTGATATGTGACATTCTGCCACGCGATCACTGACGAAGGAAGATTAATCTCAAGATTGCCTCCAAAGTGTAGTCCCTGAACGGTACGTAATTTTCTCCTCAATTTTGGCTAAGTGATGTAAGTAAAATTCTGCTGAAAATGTCCTCGTTATTGGGACTACGCATGGCCTAGAATGCATCTGCCTGCATGGAACGATCCAACTAGTAAAGGCTGTCACCTTTGCTGCTAAAATAAAGAATGAATAAATATTCCTGGTTTCTATTAGGGTTTTAGAGAGTAAGGAGAAGCGGATAAGGTTATGGCTACCAAAATTAAATTGCTCGCTAAAATTGCTACGCAGAGAGGTGAAAAAGATGGATTTAAGGCGGTACTTATGCATCACATTCTCCATAAGCGCGCAACATTGATTCATAAATCTCCAGCATCACAGTGAGCGTCTCTTCTTTTTTGTTTTTCCTTGTATTTGCCTTTTTCCCAAGGTTGTCTCTTTCTTTCGTTATTATCCGAACTCACTGTCGACCAAAACGCATACTTCGCTTCTCGGTCTTTGATAGCAGCAGGTTTGCTAGTCGTAAGAACGGGACATTGCAAAGACTAGCTGCCTGCAGCCTGTCATTCAACTTCTCCAGTACGCATCCCTAGCACTGGTAAGAGCTAATCATTGTGTTAAATCCCTAGTTCTTCTGCTTTTGTAGACAGCTGAAGTATAAACAGCAAAAACACTCAGGAAAATGAGAAAAGGAGTGCTTTAAATCCTGTCTTCCTTGCAAAAATACTGGGTGGTAATGAAAAACAAAAATATTTAGTAATCACTGCTCCGCGATACTGGAGACGAAGTGTGCTTGCATAAATGCATGCAAAACAGAAAACAGGTCGCTCTCGAGGTGGATCTACTGAGTGGGCTTTTGCAATTTACCGGGTGTTGCAAAGATAGTAACTCGACTAATGGTCGCAAACGTGCATGTTCCCAAACCGATTAGCAGGAATGGCTACTTTATATTTTTTGGCACTTTTCATACTGTTGCTACTTCTCAGATGTCTGCAGTAAGTGGTTAAGGCCTTCCCATCTTCTGGACTTACGACTAAACAAATCACACGATTACCGTTCAGCAATGACAATGGAATGGGCCTTTATGATCAGACACTTAGCGGTGTCTGACCATAGTTTAAACGCTAAAACTATCTCTCAGGACGCAGTAACAGAAAGGCTTTTATCCAGGATCAAATGTGCGTACACCCTTAAATGTGTGAGGAGTACTTTCAAATCCATTCATGCAGATCTTTTCTGATGGAAAGTACTGAGCAATGGCTATAATAAAAGCTCAAGATCAAGTTTTATTGGGTTGTATTTTGAATGCGTCAATTCAGTCTTCTCTTCGCTGTCATCTGTTTGGCGCTAAGTGGTCGGATCGCGAAACCCTATATAATGTTATCTGTAGGTAAGACATTGTTGAGTTGATACCACAGGTTTTATACAAGCTGCACTAGCATGCCAGTGGAATGCAAGACCATCCTCTCAAGTTGCTGGCAAATCAGAAACGGTAGAGAAGAATTACCAGACGAGGACCTGCGGTGACACACACGGCAAGATAGCAAAAGAAATAAATGCTGATATAGAGAATCAGTTAGGCGGTTTTGGTAGTGGAAAGTTGAGCCAGGGCTGTTCTTTTAAAAATGTATGGTTTAATTTTTCTGAGCTGAAAGTGGTTCCTGTTGGTCCAATAAATAAGCAGCTAGTCTTCAAAGCCGGAATTTTTGTGCTTGTTATCCGTCCGGGATGTGTACTTGTCGACGCAGTTGTTGGCAATATTTTAGAGGTCAGCATCGAGTCGTCTGTCATTCCCTAAATGTATGCTACAGCCTACTCATTGGGAGGCAGTGATGCTATTTGCTTAAGTTAAAATTAATGTTGCATGAGAAATGGCAGCATATTTATGCTTTTTGCATGGAAACACTGCAAAAATGGATATGCATCTGCCGCTTGGATTTACTAACGACCGCAAGCTTCTATGACCAAACTCAGGTAAAATTTGATACTGGTCAAAAACACTAAAAGTTATATGGCAAAGGATGGCGTAAGAGGAAACTCTATGCACCGATGCGGCTCCATGAGACTTCGTCACAATGTTGGATTCGCAGATTGCAGAAAAAGGGATCGGAGCAAACCACGGTGTTTTGTTAAATAGAGAGAAGCAAGGTGCATCACACGATGGACATGGCTTTAGAAAAGTAGGGAACTAACTCAACATCGTTCTAGTTTTCTTTCTTTTAGTTTTCGTTTTGAGGCGCATGGATTTTAGTTAGAAGGATTAAACATCAGAACTGGCTTCTTCATGTCTGGTAGTCTAAAATGTGCTCTTTAAATGCATTTATTGAGGTCGGTTTCGACGCCAAGATGACATAAGTGCATAAGTTTGATTTGAAAAGTCCACATTCTTCCAGAAATGAGTGTACGTTCTTCAGAAGATGCTGATCGCCAGATTCTTGTCAACTTTATCTTGTGCAGTGCAGACGCTTAGCTCTAGTTATTGGTGTCGAAAACTTGCTAAAAAACACAACAGCATAGATAGTTCGAAGACTACAGTAGCATTGGTGACAAAGGCAAGAATCGTGCAAAGCTTGTGCACTATTGAGAGGGGCTTGCATTGTGGACTGAAGTGTTGCAGTGATGATGATGTGCCATAAAATGGACTTGGCGCTTTCTTGATTTTGCAAAGCACCTCGGCAAAAGTTCCTACACAGTTGCCTATTTAGTTGGCTAATGATTGATAGTGGATTTGGTCTTATTAGTCGTTTGGCATTTCTGTGTGTATCTGGAGGTTCCGTAAGCAGGTATTTCTGGTCCTCCTGTGGTCCAATTTTGCCTCTGTATCTCAGATGTCATCGCTTTATTGCTCATTAAATAACTTTGTTAAGGCTTTGTATTTGAGGCCATTTCCACTGAGCCATTTGGGTGTGAGGTGAAAGATGCTCTTTGCCATCGCGTTTCAGGGAAGAAGACCCGCCTGTCCTCTAGTGCTGAGTGGGTTATTTTGGCATGCAGTGAACGGCACTCTTCCAAACGCGCCTCAAAGTGATGGATGGGACAGGCATTCTTCACGAGTGATTGAACCTCTTAATAGCAAGTAAGATAAAACGCAAATGCAATGGAGTTATGCAGCCTAATCTTGTCTTTTCTCTGCCCCTTTTGTCTTGCTACTGCGTCACTTTGTATGGTTTGGTACCAAAAGAGTAACGCCGTCTAATCTGGCTTCCAGTTTACGCAGCGGCTTTGGGTGCGGGCAAAAATTGTCATTTCTAGAATAAGAAGTCTGGAAAACATTCTTAATGCTTAGAGCTGCCTGTCTCGTTGCTTCTTTGAAGTTCCCCTTGGAACTAACAGTGTTATAGAATATGCTGCATATACCATTTTTGAGTGACCCATTCTAAATCAATGTCTGGTCAATGATTCAACCAACCCAGTTCTACTTCTTTAACACGAACGAACTTTTTCCAGCAGCTAAGTGGGGTTTTGACTTGCTTGTTAGGTTCCACTGCAGTAAACGTATCCAAAACCATCTCTAGTTCTATAAGGTATTGTGTGAGAAAAAACATTCTTCAGTTGTTATGAAACCGAGAACGAAACCACCAAGTGCAGCCAAGCATTCGTCTATTAATTCATGCATTTCCATTTTTTCGTTGAATCAGGTGTATTTTCAACATTACATCAACCAACCTCAAGGACAACTACGGCGGAGACGCGGAGGGATGTCCACTGCTGAGGATCATGAGGCGACAGTGGCGAAATGCGTGGCGGAATATGAGAAACTCGTGTCCTCTAGCGCAGCACTGTAGGCTACGCGCATTCAGGTGTCCGTGCAGCTGGAGACACCCCATCGCAAGCACGCTGTTTCAACTGCAGCAACTCAGACTCTCCCGACATCTATGGAAGTGGAGTTCGCAGAACTGAAGTAAAGTCTTAACTGCACGCATGGTGGTCCCACGGAGTTGGTGGCAAGGATGACTGAGTTGCAGGAACAGACTGCCGTCCTTTATTAGGCTACTTCCCTATCCATCCATTCCGCATTCTCGCAATCAATTGCACTTCATTCAATTTGCTTTTTACCTTTTATTTATTGATTCTGGCATTGATTACGGTGTCAAACGTCAATTTAACTGTTTGGCTTTATCTACCCTGTAAGCCGTTGATCTGTCCGACCGGTTCGTGCAGTGGATTTCATCTTAAATTTACAACAATGCTTTTGAATACCTTACCCGTATTGACGTCACCTCAGTTAAGAGTAGTCGTGTGATTAACTCATTTGCGATGAATATTTGAGGCGATTATGAGCATGGCGTCTTCATTAGTCAAGCAGGTGGTTGAAGTTTTGGGCGGCTTATGCATTTGAAGCTGGGAGGGTAACATATTTTGGAAGTACTTAATTGTTCACTCATTCAGTCATCTGGGATCGAGTTGACTAGTTTTTGGAACTGCCAGTGCTTTGGTTCCTCTTGCAGATCTTCCTAGATGAAAACACTGAACGCATGTCTAGTCTGTGGTTAAACGCTTCGAGTTTTATCGCAAAATCATGAGAGCTGATAGGTCATCATTAGGCTTAAATTGATTTCCATTACCATCTTCACAAATCTCGGGGATCGATTTCGGATGCGAATGCTGTAATTTCTGACAGCACTAGTTCCCTTCATAAGCGATTTTATCCTCCCAAATGAGCGGAAATGCCGACGCGCCTATTCATACTATTGGCAGAGGGTCAGTGTTAGATTCGCGAACAGCGCATTGACTAGGCCTGGTCGTAGTAGTCAAGCCGGGTGTCACGTCTACTATGAAGCTTTAAAAGTAAACCGATGGTTCTATTTTATGCGGAAAGTACCCTCTCTTCCTCTTTCCTCCTCCTCCAGCGTAGGTTACATAGTTGGTCATATTGCCTTGGCCGGCAGGGTTGGTCAACGGGCCATACCAGTAGCTGCGTTCCCTTTGTATATTGGATAGGTATTCTACCCTAGTATTATGCATTCTCTTGCCCTCAAAGGGCTCTGAGGACGCTACAAGTAACATTATACCTAAAAGATGCACATACATAATACTTAGAGAAGACAAAACAACGTCGCGATTCACCTTCGACCTCAAACGTCTTTTGATGTTGGTCAAAAACCAAATCTAATTCATTATGAAAATAATGCACAAAATCCAACAAATTAACCCTTTGGGGAACCCGACTAAGCTAATTCTGAAAAGTAAGCAAAACACTGTGTAACTGATATGTGGGTAGCAAAATTATCAGCTTAGATTGTTGCTGCACATTTTACACGTCATCTGTAGCGCCCCTAGGCTCCCTCAAAAGCAAAAGAAGGCAGAAAACTCAAGCAGAATATATATATATATATTAAACGAACAGAGGAAAATAAGCTGCTAGCATGGCCCGGAGGCCAGCCTACGCAGCTGCATTATGCAGTCAAAGGCATTTTACTCATTCCCTATTTCTAAGCAGGTGGCATGATGACATTATAATTACCTTTATCACTGGAACCTCGAGTAAAGAAACAAATGCGTGCACGCGCAATGAGCATTTGTTTCGCAATAAGGGGAGCAAATTAAGTGTATTGTGATCTATTTTAAATGCTCATAAGTAAGGAGTACTTGAAGTGATGCCTCCTGCTTGCCTCCATTTCCTTTCCGTTGTCAGTAATATAATAGTAAAGTTTATCAAAGTCTGCTACATTGTGAGCAATTTATCAACAAGTTATAAGCTATTACTAACTTGTGATTAGTTTGCAAAAGTGCACTAGGAAAAGGAGTACTCTGCTGGTTAATATTATTGATAATACAATTTGAAACTCCTAGAATATTTGCATTTTACAAAGGTATAAAAATGAAAGGCACTTATTCGAATGCTCGTTTCCCTGAATCAGTGTTGCGAACGACTCCAGAATTTTTTGACTCATTGCGCATTATTTTAAAAATGATAACTCTTCAAGGCGTTGAACCACTTTAAGTTAGAATTCAAGCTCATGCAGAGCAGTACCTATATTGGTATCTGCATTACAAATGCCTTTTTCAGGGCAAATGCAGCAATGCCGCAATAAAACCTATTTTGTTAAGAAGGTATCACGTGGACAATTTTTAAGCAGACAAGATAAATGACTTAATAAAGCAGTCGCCTTTCCAAAAAAAGCAGCAAATCCATTTACAACGGTGTCGGCATGAACATTTTAAAGAAAAGCACCGCACAAGCGTTAGAGAGCGGTCACTTAATGTCGTGACTACTTTCTTGCACTGCTCTATTTTTTCTACCGCATTGGCATGTAATCAGTTCCTAAACATCGGTGCAGCCTGGAGATAAGCGGTAACGACGAGCACGGTAATGCTACAACATTTGAAAAAACCAGGGTAAAATAACTGTCTCTTAACAAGACACCTCTACATCATTACTGCATCCTAGTTATGCTGCTATGTATATAGCTCTCAATGTTGTTTAACCTCCTAGCGTCCTAAAGTGAAAAATTGGAATGGCGACGCATGTTTTAAATCTAACTGTCCTTACTCCAAATAGCTGCCCTATGTAGGCTCGCATATATGTTTAGTGCTTCAGCGCAGACTTCCATTTATCATCAATAATAGAGTCCTGCTATTCCCAAGCCATCACGCTAAACTTAAAATGGATGATTTGAAAATATAATGGATCTGGTATGGAGGCTGATCCAGAAGCTGGCGTTAATGCAAAGTGCCTGAAAATGATGGATTGAGGGAAGCAGGCACCCAGGGTGAAGAATTAGGTGCATGGAGCTAAATTCCACAGCAAAGGCGGTGTCGTAGCCAAGAAGGAATAATAAACTGATTTAATTGTAAAGTTAGCACAAGCGTTTTGCGCATTGATTTGGCGGAAGGGGGAAATTTCTGTCCCTTCACATACGCATAACTCTTATTCGACAGCCGTTTATTTCACGACCATCCATATGTTCCATAGCTGCCCTAGAATTTGTAAAGCTACCAAATCTTAAAAACCCTACAAGGTAAAACAAAGCAATAAATGCTTCCCTAATAAGATTTGCGGTTTGAATGGGCAACAAAGTACAAATTCTCTAGCAATGATATACCATGGCGCCTGTTTGCAGCTCCATGCAAGTTAGTTCACAAGAATGCCCCAAGAATTTGTCCAAATGTTGAGAATAGGCTGACCAAATCAAGTGGTCTGTAATCAGCTGGAAGGTTCCATACGTAGACAGGGATCCGATCTAAATCATTTTGCAACGGGTCGAGAGATGCTATATTGAGATTATTTTGCGCAATGCTTGGCACCCTGTTCAATTTCATAAAAATCGAAGTCAGTTTTGAGTCGACTAATATACACTTGGTTTAAATGAACATTTAAAGACTAGAAAGCATTAAGATTTTAGCGATTGCAAATGCTCGTTTTAGCTCCCACATTCCTCAAAATTGCCATATGGCATTAATGTTTGGTGAGGCATGAAATAATATTAGATCAAAATACAGTAATCACCATAGCGCAAAAACTAGGGGACTCATCGCAAGTACAACAAGCCTAGGACTGACTTGTATTCCCAAATCAGTCATTGCGGTAGTAGGCGGGAATTGTCTAGTCGCGACTATTAAATGGTCAAGGAGAAGGGGATTCCTTTGGTTTCGAGCTGCATGTTCCTCAAAGAGATCGAGTGGGTTAAGACTGAATGGTAATCGGAAAGGTTCGCCTTGATTAGGAGCTGATAGCCGGAGAGACGAATTGATTTGCCCTGGACTGGATGGCTGGTGGAGAGGTTCACTTTGATCAGGATTTGTAAGCCAGAAAACCAGACGGATCGAGCCAGAGATAATTGGTTGGTAAGACAAACCGCTCTGACTAAGACTGGATAGATTAGCACTAGTTTCCTACCTTTCCGCAGCACTATGCATTGTTGCGTCTGGCACGTCTGCTAATACTATTGTTGCAAGATCATCCTCCTCAGGCACGTCCTCTTCCTCACCGTGGGTGGAGCTGTTTTCAGATAAACCATTCTCCTCTGTCTCTAGCGCTGTTTCTTCTCTATCACCTAGAAAATCAACACCAATGTCAACTGTCTTACTGCTATCCATGACTGAAGCATCAATTGGCTTTGATGAGCACTGGTAAAAGCTCTAATTTTAAAATCAAGAAAGGGGAACTCATTGATGTTCACCTCTACACATTCAAAGCAAAATTTTATAAGACCGTTTAATTTTGTGTTTCCTTTTTTTCAAAAAAGGTGCAGATAGCAGACTTTAAGATTTTAAATTATTAAGCCCAAATTTCAAACTTTATTGTTTGCAGAAAAAGGCACCAACATTAAGTGCAATGCATGTATGCATTCTTTGATATTGTGCTTATAACTTATAAGCAGACTGACTGACTGACAGTCCACAGATCACATTAGTTAATTCATGATTCACCTAGAGGAGGTTAGACGAGTAGGAGTTGAGAAGAAGGACAGAGGAACATGCACCACTACCAGCTTCTAAAAATATTGCTGACGAAACATAGGACGTAAGGATGAGGCGTTAGAGCACCTGCTTCTCTAATCCTACCTTCAAGCATAGATTTCGCGATTTGGTTTTAAGGCGAAGCGAACAAATGCACTTTATTCCTTCATTTCCATTAACCGCATCCTGTGCAGACGGGTCGCTGTACCTGCGCACACTTAAATTATGAAGATGTTCTATCCAATCAGGTGTACATCTCTCGGTCGTGCTTGGAGTTTGGCTGTGAGCAAGAGAGCACAAGACTTGCCCAATCCTCGGACCTGTACTGATGGGTTTCTTAGACAAGTGGGGTGCGGTTAACAAAGCATTTGGTATGCTGAGCATTAAGGCTGCCCGATCCAGTAGGGGAATTCATAAACCATTATCTAGCCATCTCAGGGGATTTAGTCACCTACTAATGCACGTTAAATCCATTTTTACTAACATCTCTGCTTTGGTTTCCATCGTTGCCTACTCACATCCGGTCAACCTTGTATCCTTCACTCCCACAGCCTCCACCTTAATCTCTCTGTGACCTTCCAACTTTCTGCACTGTTGTTCAAAAGAAGTCAAAGGGCCAATGCAGATAAGAATCATAGAAATTAGAAGTTGATCATGCTATCACCTTTTCCTTCTCCTCTGCTTCATCTTAACCTCCTCCACACTGACCTCATTTACGTGCGTCGTCGCAACTAGTGTATTTTACTTATCAAGGTAAACTATAGTCAGCGTCTTCAAGTTTGTCGCTTGATAGAAACTTACATTTCTTCCACGAAACATATTCCTCCGAACCACATTTAGATGTATTGTTAGAGAAATGGGTAAATGAAAACATTTAGGAAAATTTGAAAAAAAGGAGACATAGATTAGAGGACGCAGTGCCACAGAACTGTACAGACACTTCCGATGGTAGCCCTTCTCTATCCTCTTACCCTTGTCTCTCTTCCAACCATTCTTTCGTGGCTTTCAGCCTAGTGAGCGTGTATTTTCCTCTCTACTAGAGAGGTGCAACGACCGCCATTGCCATCCCTGGGCTATAGGCATGCAGTTAGGAATCAGCAACAAAAGCGCACCTTTATCAGCTTTATAGCAATCACTAGGAGTTCGTTGTCAATATCATTACCGGACTTATACCTCGCGTTGCCTTTTAATTGCCGAAAGCTGAAGAAAAACTTTATAGACAAGGCAGCGCATTTCCTTTAAAGCACATTAGTATTGGTGGTCCGTCTCATCTTCCTCCGCCGCCTTTGCATGCGCTATCATGCACAGAATTTAACCGAAGTAAAAAAGCACGAAGTGAAGTGATATCTACTCCCACAAATAACCCACAAGGGGTGCCGTCTAAGTCTAACACCAGATGGCGCTGAGAGACACCACGCGATGACACGTGCCGCTAATCGATTCACACTTGTAGGATTTAAAATGGAGCATCGCACAGCAGCGCCGGACATTATTGTCGAGGCATTGTTTCGCATCCTGCTGCTCATCCCTCTCCGTGGATTTGTCCCTTTTATTCACTTGGTCGTCAATGCCTTCCCTTTGCTCCTTTATTCTCCTCCTATTCGGGCTTCTTTTATTTTTTTGCTCTTATCGCCTCCTTCGCCATCTTAGCACCAATCTTAACCACCCGGCCCGCCGTTCCGGAGAAGCCAAAAGGCCAAAACAGATAGCTACAGTAGAAATTAGTAGTAAATTATGCTAATAACCCCTTCTCCTCTCCTCTCCTCTTCTCTCCATGGGTTATTTCCTTCCATCCTCCACCCTTTCTCTATTTCTTTTGCATGTCAATTCAATATTATCAAATCTGTAATCCAGTGTTAATCACATAGATAAGGAAACTATCTTTAGCCCCTTTCAATGTGCTGCTGAAAAGTTAAAATTCTTCAAGTTTAAATCAGATGGCTAAGTAAGTGGGTAGGTGAATCAGTTGAGGGATAGATGGGAGGGAGTGGAAACGAAATACGGAATTTTGAATTACAGCACTGTGAAGAATTATCCTATGGTGTCCATGTCCAATTCTCTTTTCTCCTTCCCACTCTGTCTCATTCCATGGACTCGGCTTCACATCACTTTGCCACTTTACCAGTTCTATATATCTTTTAGATGTGCATTCAGGCTCTTTATTAATGCAGTGCAATAACACCGCCAAGCAGAGCATTAGAGACAGGCAGCAAAGACGCATCGTCTTTACTGCAACATTCATTCTTAGGGTGAGTGGTAAATATCTCTGGTTAACTTTTATCCTTCACAAAGTTTGCTGTGCCGCGCTTAACATTCATGTATTTTTCATGCCTTTACATTCACCAACTAAGTAGCAGCAACAAGAGACATGATGCACATTAATAATAACTTGCTCGTTATGTATATTCTACTGCAAAAGCCCCGTAGCATGATATGGAGGACTAGGCTTGACTAGATCTGACTAGATTGCACTCAATAGGAAGAGAGTAGACTAGTCAACTCATTGATTATGACAGACTTGCTCAAAGTAAATAATAGAGTGGACAGGGCTACCAGTTCTTCCAAGTTTGGCTTATACTAAGAAGCGCCTTTTGCGTTATTATCAAAGTCAGCCTAACAACACTCGAATTTGATTTGTCCAATCCGCTCAACACAACTCGATGCCATGTAAAATGAGGTCTTCTCTTCCTTCCTATCTTTCTTGCAGACACTAAAGACCAAAGTACTAATACTGTAAGTAGACCTATCGACGGCGCCGGAACGGAAGGAAAGCAACTCTCTTCCCTACATCCCCTTGCTTATGCTCCACTGCAACGCGCCTTCAATGAGTACCTTCTTTATCTCCTACTACGACGTTCTACATTCTTCCAGGCATTGCGCCTTACACTTTGTTGCACTGTTTGTGCTCTATGCATTCAATTTAACCGGAACAGAGGAGTTGGTGCTCCCTGCTTCTTACTTTCTTGTCTTTATTTATTTAGTTTAGTGGTACAAGAAACCTTCACCTCTCTGCCCCTAACGCTGCGCTCGCCTTCCACTTCTTCAAAATTGGCTTCAATTTGCCACAGCCTCCCAATCCCCTACATCTCTCTACTACACTCACTCTACCCTATGACAGAAAATCAACATTGCCACGATTCATAACCTACATCACACCAGCATAAGCTATACTGCATCAAACTCGATCGCGCTTATCCTATGACCAAAACTTATTTTTTGTATATCATGGCCTGCATCCCTGTTAATTATCCATTCCTACTTTTCTGTCACTGTAGTTTGTTCCACACCACTTCGCTTCAATTTCGTCTCCCACTCCTACTCCACTTACCCCCTCGAGAGCGAAGGTGAACACGCTGATCCTATTTCCCACTTCGTAATTTGTAGACTTGACCAACTCCTACCCCATCATCTCACTGTCCAATTCTTTTCTCCCTATAGAGGGTTACCCTACCTGGCACTCTGCATTAACGGATAAGAACGTGCATTCCCGCCCCCGACAGACCAATCGCTCCTTTTCACCATGTATCTCTGCCTGCCTGCCTGTTTTCTGTCTGGTCCAGTTTGTGTGTGTCAGTGCTCACGTTTATTTTCGTCCTTTTAGAGGGTCGCCTCCATCGGCGTCCCACCACCCGGTAGGAACCTCTGTGTGCGTGTGTGCCTGTTTGTATGTGAGCGCGAAGGCACATTCATCTCACCCTCCTCTCCTAACCTGTCCTTCTAGTCTACCAAGTCGACAGTTCTATCCTGGGTGAAGTAAGATCTCCCTTAGTTGTTTGTTGTGTGGTTATTAGTTGCCTTATTAATTTCAACTTTAGTTCCCACCAACACCTTATCAACCACCCACCCACTCACCCACATACCCGCATAATTACTTTACTACATGTAATCGCCGTTCCTTCTTGTGGCCCCTCTGATGCCTCCCTCAATTCAAGTTGAAATGGACAGGCCTCATGGAAGTGGCAAAAGCATTCGTGCCAGGTTGGGGCGAATTATCGCACGCATCACTAATAATTCAGGTTGCCTGTGTGGACGGATGACAGACATAATGAACGACTGCCGTGCGATCTCCAGTAAAGAAGCGTCAGTGGCACCAACTCTTTAAATTGGAGAATCGACACGGTTCAGCCATCACGCACCTCGGTGGCATTCGCAAGGAGACAATAATTGACGAGTGCACCTAGATAATCTCTCAATGGATAAAGATCAACTCAACACCAGTGGAGCACATCAAGTATAAATAATTCTCATTCCCAATGATGAAAATCCGAGGGCTATAAAGGATCTTTGCATCGTTACTAAGATATTGCAGGTTCCTTTGTCGAAAAAAATAAACGCGAACGCAGTGAATACAGAGGATTGCTAATAATGTGGTCGTGAAAAACCACTGAGAAACATGAAGGCATAGAAGAGTTGTCATCATAAAATGATTTTTAAAACAGTACCTAAGAAGCACCGCAGTGGTGACTTGACTCAATTTTGTACCGATTTAAGAGAAGCACTGTGTTTAAGACGCAAAAAGAAGGCTACGATGCATTTCACAAGAGACACACATGTAGAGAATGCACCTATTTCGCCACAATCCGCTTCGAAAAATTCGCACAGCAAAGATAGGAGGTAACTAACTCAGCACTTCTCCTTTTTATTAATAAGAACTCGAAACTGGTTAAAAGAGCGCTGCGTAGATGCCACGATGACCCTGTCACCGCGCCATTGGAAAGCTCTGCCCATGTAGAGAATGCATCAAATTTGTCACCAACTTATATGGGAACTCCTACAGACAGAACAGTAGACAACTAGCCGAGCGATTTTTATTTGAAAATAAAAATTCAAAAACGGTTTAAAAATAGCGTCGCATTTCAGCCACGATAACTCCGCTTACATAACTCTTAACAACAGATGGCCATACAAAAGTGCATCTAGGGCGTCCCTATCTGACACGGAAGCTCCTCAGTGCAAAAATAGGAAGCAACTGGCATACCAGCTCTCCTTTAAAACAATAAAGAGCCTAAGAAGAATTATAGAGGATAGACCCCTTGGTGCCGCGATAAAACTGGCTAGTCTTACCACCAAGAGACCTCGCATATATATACGCTCCCGTTTCGTCACAATCTATCTCAAGAGCTTATTATGCAAAACGCAGGAGGCAAATAACCCAGTGGTTAAGGGGATACGATAACACAGTCTACCGCTCCACTACCAAGAGGTGCTCACGCACCAAATGCTTTACCTTGTTACAATCTGTCTCGAGAGCAGCCCATAATAAAGCAGGAGGTGACTGGCTCAGCGTGTCCTATCAACAACAAAAAAAATATGAAACGGATGTTAAAATAGGGACGCGTTGGTATTGCGATAACACAGACTGGCGCCCTACCGTCAGGAGGTGCTCACACATTAAATGCATCCAATTCGTCACAATTTGTTTTAGCTCCCCACACTAAACGCTGAAGGCTACTGGTTTGCATTTCTGTTTTTAACAATAAAAAACAAACGGATTTTAAAAAGGAGGCTCATTGGTGTCGCGATTATTCAGGCTACCAAGATTGTACCCAATGGATAGAAGCTGGCTGGATGAGTTGGCAATTACTGATCGTTCTGAACGTCCGAAATACTAGACGCAACTGGGTCTACCATGCGGCTAATACTAACTAAATCAAACTTGTAGCATGAGTAGATCGAAAGTTTTACAGGAAAACTGGGAATGATTCACTCGGTAAGTGGGTCAGAGGGAACACCGCTTTACCAAGTAGAGGAAAAACGTACGGTTGGTTGACGTTTGACACTACGATTGGTGTCAATGAACAAGTAATAGACAACAAGGCATATGGGATGAAGAAGAATGGACGAGTGATTGTAATACGGAACGGATGGACTTAAAATTGGTCTGACAAAGGGCACCAGTCTGTGCCTACAACTAAGTCATCCTTGCATTCGGCTTCGCGACGTGCATGGAATGGGGTATCCCCAGCTGCTCTAGAGAGCGTACTTTTCTCACAACCTGTCATACTCCACGAACACTACTTTGCAATCCTCCAGCGATGGACATTCTTCTGTGGTCAGCTGCGGCTGGTGTTGAGTTTCATTGACGTGATGCAGAAAAAAATACCTGCTTGAACGGCAAACATTACCATTCAAGTCTTCTTTGGTCATCCGCAGCTCTCATATACGATTGGAATCTTCGTCCGCATTTGCTGTGGACTTACGTTCAGATCCGTTTGTCTTCAAGCATCGCCAGAATTATAGGTCTTCCATCGGTTAGAAGTTATTAACTGAGGGAGAATTGGACGGATACATCGATTGATAGACGGATGTTCGGGCAAAACGGATAATTTGTTCCTGAATTTTTCCTCAACGAGAGAGTCGTTAATCTCACATTGTATTTTGTGGAATTAGAGTCAGTTTCAGACACGTTTACCTCAGTAGGGCGAAAAGTATAAGTTGAGACTACAGTTAGCTGCTTAAAAAAAATTTGTGTCAAGTAGATTTTGTCTTTGAACAGACCTCTTAAAAGTTTTATAGGTAGAGAGACATCAGGCAGATCTCGACTCATATGTGAACCTCCATTACTGCTGGTCATTTCAGAATCCTCTCTATTTCGCACATTTTAGGCCAAGATCAGGGGTGGATGGAATCGGGTACGGAAGTGCAAATCACAAACTGAAAGGATTTCAGCGCAATGCGCTCCATGCAAGGCCCACTTCGACTTGCGTCTCACATTCCACCGTCTCATCATTCGCACCCAAAGTGCATTCATACTTATTGTGAACTACGTCTCCCATTCAACCTTAACTTTGCCGCCATCCTTCGCCCCTTATGCCACGCCGCACGTCAGTGCATCCAACTTCCATCCAACCTACATTGATCCATCCATGCTGGAGTTTCCCTGCCTTTTTAAGCCCCATGCCCGCCTGTGGGACGGATGAATTCATTAGTTTCAGTCAGACTAACTCGCCACTTGATGAGCCTAAGTACTTAATCTATTTTACAATGTCGCCTTTATATTACGTCTCGTTGACTCTCCAGCCTTGTGTACAAACAAACAAGCAATTATTCAGTGTATACGTAGCCTGCTTGCATAAGTGGATGTTGCTGTGCTAAAAGAGGTGTGGATTGCATTATCAGTTGAGTCAGATTTGTGGAGAATAGGTAGAGGCGTTACGACTATGACTGCATAATCCATCTGATAGATCCTTTGCACTTCCGCAAGGGAGATTTACAATCCAAATTGCGATCTCAGACGCCTGCCAGGTATTAATTACTGGGATCATTATTGACTTATGGAGAAATAAGTCAAATTGGGTCGCTGACCTATGGCCACTACCGTTCTCGACCTCGAATGTCACCTGCAAATGAGTAGTTATTGTGTCTACTCTTCTATTCAAAATCTCCGAGAAGCTGCTAGCATGCACTCAGCTCATATCGAATCCGCCCTAATCCATCCTGCACAAATGCTTTGTAATGAGCATCGACCTGTAGTTCGCTGAGCGACCAGATAGAATGCAAAAGAGCGACAGATCAATGTAACAATAAGAGATTGCCAATCTAGGCGTCCGCACGGTTAGCTGTTAACGCTGGCGAGCCATAATCAACCTATTCGAGGACACATCTCTGTAGACACCATCATGAGAGCGAAAAGGCAATGTCACGCATGGTCGGCTTCATACCTTCTGTCATTTGACACACCTTTAGAGCTACATTCATTCGAACATACATACAGCCTAAAGCCAGAGGAGTTGGTTAAGCGGCAACAGAAGTTTTGGCCACTTACAGAATGAGAAGGCTTGGGGAGCGATGGGTGTCGAGTTGTATACAATCGCGTCACTTATTACTGGATTCTCACCGACGTCACTGACAGGAAGATGGTTATATTAGTGGTCGCTATCAAAACCTTGGCGGCGAGACTCGAAATCGCATTTTTCTGCTTAGAAGGCAGACGCCTTGTCCATTAGGCCACGCCAGTTCCGTACATAGATCTTCCCGTTGGCAACTTCCGACCGCTGCGTTTTAGTCTAGTCCCTCTGTCTCGAGTTCACTACTCACTATCGCGTCAGTTCGATTCTCCCCAATACCGGTTCCGCCACTCCTACACACCTCCACTCGGTCTTTCCAACCATATTGTACACCACTCTCGCCCCAAATTCTACCACCTGATCAGTACCACTTAACAAATTGCACCTCATATTCTGTGCACTTCATCCCGTCACTTTCGTGATTAAACCACTTGTTTTGTTTCTTTTGTTGGTTTTCCCGATATTTTCAATCGTTCCATTAATAAACATGCTTGACGAAATACAATGCTTTAAAGCAAAGTTTGGTTTGCGATTGACCTTTGCCTCCATAGCATGCTTCGTGCTGGCACTGAAGATTTTTTCTCCTTTGAGAATTCGCTGCGTTTTTATTGATGCTCCAGCGCAGCCGATGTTCTGACGCTCTTAGTGATCGCAACTGTCATCGAGGTTTGCTGTACTTAAAATTGTTATGCACAATATTCGAATGAATTGATACGATATTTTTTTTTACCTTATTAATGCCGTAATGATGCTCAAAGGGTTCCTTTTTAACTTTGAATAGGGTTAAATTCCAACCAAGTTCGATCGTAGAAGTTTTCATATGTTACTGAACCTAAGTAGTGGGTGCGCATCTTTTTGACTTTAGTGTTTTCTAAGTATAATGCGTGAAATTGCTTCTTTTCGTATGCTACCGAGCCCAATTCAAGCGACTAGCGAAATCGGGTGTTCGATATTAGGGCGTAGGGGTTACGATTCACTTATTATGTCCCCATGCCCTTCTTCCCTATATCAGATTCACCTTAGCGATAAAAGCAGTGTCCAACAAGGGACTGTCCTCTCTGGCCGGTGGCGGGCTGAGCAGCATTAGATGAAACGAAGGTCATGGAAGACCCTTCCGCCCATTTGTCGCTGCGGATATATTTTGCATAAGTGCACTAAAAATTATTCATTCCTCTATTTTCCTTTCCATCTTATCGTCTATCGAACCCCGACATTTCTCTCTTTTCATATCGGTAGCTTCAAGGCGATGCACATTTGACTTCACTTTTTGCGAATGGCTGACAAATGTGGTTTTCGCTGGAACGAATGAGCAATAAAGGATCGAAAACGTTGAAGTTGTGTATGAATGAAATGACGCCTGCTCTTCTTTGCTCTGTCGTATCATGCCTCATCCCTCAACCATCCATCATTCACTGCAACCGACCCATCAACTCACAGATTTGTGGTATGAGTGACCAGCAGTAGAGGCATGTCAAATGTGCCAAGTCATTCAGTCACACCTTAACTATCACATAAGTCGTTCCATATCCCACCGCGGCAAGACATAGCGCCTGATTAAAGGAGAGAGGTTAGGGTCGAAAGTGAGTCAGCGAGTGAGTGCAAAGGTAAAGGCGTGGGAAATAGGTGACGGTAAAGAGAGTGGAGAGGAATGGAAAAGAAGGAAGGTAGCTAGTGGTAGAGAGGTTGTCTATTAAATTAGGCATTGTCCTAATAGTGTGGATGATGGGGATTCGAGGCTCCCACTGAACATGCTAACAATTTATCCTCTTCCGTTCTAGTGCAATTAACTGTCTTTTCCCCTCTGGTGCCTTTTCGTTTTAGTTCGTTGCTGGACAGATGCAGTGCCACTACAAGCAGCGGAGGAAATAAGGTAATTTTACGGTCCTGACGGGACTCAAACCCGTAGTCTCTTGATCCGAAGTCAGACGCCTTATCCATTAGGCCACGAGACCAACAGCTGTCAGTATCCCTTTTAATTCATTTTCCTCCTCATCATTACCATCTGCTGCAGTCAAGCAGCACACCTCCTTCTTAGATCAGTCTATTCTTTGCAACTGTAATGCGGTGGTTCTAACATTTCCGTATTTACGAACAGATTCTACTTTTAATGACGCCGTGGCAGTGGTTAAGGCTGCGTTTGCGGTAGATGACTTGTAAAGTAGGCGCTCCAGTTGACGACGACGAGCAAAGGAAAAAGCGGTGGTTCACTAAGCGATCCTGACTTTCCATATTATTAGCCAGATCCCATGTGCCGCTTTCTTCCCTCGGCGATAATAGCGATTGTTCGTTCCACTACCGCGAGACTCATTAATCGCGTCCTAGTAAATGAGAGTTTCCGACCAAGGAATATCACATTGGCCTCCGCTCTGCCTGTCCGGTGGGCTATATTTGCACCACAGAAGTCTTTTCCATTCGCACAACTTTGTGCAGAAGTGAACCAATTCGAATACCATGATGATTCCTAGCCTGTCATTCGCACGAATTTTTAGGTTATTACTAAATTACCCAGATGGAACTCGCGGTGGGAGTGGTGTGCAATATGGCTGTAAAGACCGAGTGGAGATGTAGGGGAGTAGGGTAATCGGGCTAACGCGATAGGGAGTAGTGAACTCTAGACAGAGGGACAAGACCAAAACACAGCAGGCGGAGGTTGCCAAGAGGGGAATCTATAAATTGAGCTGGTGTGGCCTAATAGATAAGGCGTCTGTCTCCAAAATAGAAGGATGCGGGTCTGAGTTCTGTCACTGGTGCCTTGTTGGCGACTTCACTAAGCCAATTGTTCTCCTGTCAGTGACATCAGTGATGACTCTATAATTGGCGATGCGATATCTAACTCAACATTCCTCGCTAGTTTAGTCTCCTCATTCCGTGTGTGGGCATAACTTTTGCCATTGCTCCATCAGCTCCTTTAGCTTGAGGTTGTGTGCGTGCGAGAATGCACGTAGCTATAAAGGCATGTAAATTGACAGCAGTTGTGGAGCTGACCATGTGTGGCATTGCCTTTCTGCTCCCACAATGGTGTCTACAGAGATTTGACCTCGGATAGGGTGATTATGGTTCGCTAGCGTTAACGGCTGTACCATGGAAACGCCTAGATTAGCAATAGTCGATTGTTACATTGATAAATCGTCCTTTCGCATTCTGTCTGTTCGTTTAGCCAACAATGGGTAGATGTTCACAACAAAGCATTTGAGCAGAATGGATTAGGGTGGTTTTGATGTGAGCTGGGTGCATGCCAGCAGCTCCTCAGAGATGATGGTTAGAAGTGTAGAAGCATAATAATAACGCAATCGTAGGTCAAAGCCAAGAATGAGGATGGTAGTGGCCGTGCGGATGCGGCCCAGCCTGTCTAAAGGTAAGATTCGCAACCTAAGGGCTTGATATTCCGAACCCGCACTCCAACCACCATCTCTTTTGACTTATTTCTCCATCCGTTAATGATGACTGCAATAATTAATGTCTGACGGGCGTCGTAGACCCCAAGCAAGATAGTAATTCTCCCCTGCGGAAGTGCGAAGGATCCACCAGATGGGTTATACAGTCATAGTCTTAATGCCTATACGCATTCTCTAAAAACCTTATTTGGCTGAGAATATAATCCATACCTCTTCAGCGCAGCAACTCTCACCTCTGCAAGCTGGATGCTTATGTATTTGATACTTATTTGTTGGACAACGATTAGCAAAAACTACTTTTGGTACTTTTAACCGAGACGTGCGTTCCTAGTGCCACAGCGCGTAAGGTAAGACGAGCGTATTTAATTCCGTGAAGTTGGTTGTGAACAAATGTGGATAAAAGCACTGGGGTCTTCTCATGCAGTCAAGAACTGCACTCGCTTAATTGCAATTTTAGAATCATTCTCAGTCATCAAGGAGAGATCGCGCGTCAACAAACCTTGAGCTCTCAAAGTATTTAGAGTGCTTTCTTTGGATCACTTGCTATTAGTAAGCAGAACTCGTGGGCGCATTTAAAATTTTGTCTGCTGATTTAACGAAAACATTTAACTGTTAGTTGATATTTACTTCTTGATGATTAGGAAAAGTTAAGAGCTTGAAGCTAAAATGGAGAAGCAAAAAGCTAAAGTTTGGTGACCGAGAGTTGAACAAATAAAAATAGCAAGCAGGTATTTCTAGCAACAGTGTTATCATTAAACTATTGCCTAAAAGGGCAAATTGGATGACATCGCATTTTTATTACGAAATAATTGAATAGTTTAGCTTGACCGAAAGGTCAGGTTTGCCTTATAGACTTACGTTAAGGGAGGCAAGGTTTAACTAGAGAAGGCGAGGCGAGGAACTGACATTGCATTATTAGCTCTTATCAAACCGCTGTGGCGTTTTATCAACATTGTTCAACATTGATTGCGGCATTGATGAAATTGGAAATGAAGGACAAAACTTTAGTAGGAGAATGGTAAAAAATGAATCTAGGTTGTTGCTAAATGCGGATGCAACAATTGGAACGCAAAACAGTTGGGAACAAGGAGGGTGGCCGACATCAAATGAGTAAAGTGTCCCTGAGGACATCGGGCAGAAAATATTCGCAGATTAATTCAAGAATTGAGAGTTCGGTATTGTTAGGAAAATAGCTATGCTAATCGAATAATAAGGGAATATATGCAAGGAAAACAGGTTTAAGCATAATGCAAAATTGTGCAAAGTTTTTGTTTTGATAGACAAAGTGAAGCGGTTGTATTTGAAAGCGATCGTGCCATATTTTGCATAAGTGTTTACGCATATGGCTAGGCATTCGGTAACCGTCAGCGATGTGTATGGGATCAGATATAATAAGCTGACTCCTCCATTGAAGCCAAACAGGATCCATTTTGCCATCTAAATGTGTTTCGCTAACACTCACTTTATTGTTTCACTTACTCCAACGACTGAGTGCAGTGACTACGTTGCAAGACCTTTCTGCGACAAGATTTAGTAATAGCAAACACAGATTTTGCTAGTTAAGACGGGCATCATGGCCCGTGAAGGAGCAAAGTACTTGCATCTTTGCTCTTTTAAGAACTTGGTATAATGTGCACTATCCTGCAGGAACCCAGTTTAGCAGTATAGATGGTTTGCATAAAAGGGCTGTTGAGTGGAAGGGACACTGTATCAGCATAAAACCGCACTATCATTTTCTCCTTGGCAAACCACCATTGCGATGAGAATGCTTTAACCGAGAATGGTGACTATGGTAAGGTCGATTGCTAGTCCAAGGCTAATTTGGTCGCTGCCTTTCTTCGACTGACTATGGTCGAAATCTACTATAGCTACTTCAGCACAGACGACTTCTCTCTTCCAACATTTCAGCAGTAGTCACGATTAAAATCAGTACTCTACAGCCAAACCCGTCTTTGGCGGTAAATCATCTGAAATCACGTAATGAAAATGAAACACTGCCTTTCTTTATCTATTTTGACAGATTCTGCCGATCAACTATTCATTGATTAACACATCGGTTTTCTTGTAATCTATTTTACCTTAAAATATCCGTTACCCCACTTATCTTTATCAGTTTTACACAGCATAAACAGTTTTATATTGCCAGAATAATGAACCACTTAATGACTCAAGCATTAAGGCCATTCGTAGGCATTCGCTTTATTGTTGTCTACTTATCCTGATATCCTGCCCATACAGTGAAAATTTCAGACAAATATAGACAATGATCTAGAATGGTCTACTTCTTTTCTACAGTATGGGCAATAATAAATGTTGATATTTTAAGTCTTCCTTTCGGCATAGTTCTACTGCAGCGACTGGCATTTGACTGATGAATTTTGCGAGGACAAATACGGACTCATAGACGCTGCTTTGTCATCCTACTCCTGTAGTTTTAATTGACTATATTCCTGCCGTTCGAGTTTTTACTTTATTGCGGTGAGCATATCACGTTCCCGCTTTCCGTTTCAACTTATGGTATTCTTTTCAATTATTACATTTAGTATCGGTAGCTTTAGCTAAAAGGATGGTTTGCATAGCCACAAATGCACTTACTTACCTGTTTGCTCTTTTGGTCTTTTCTGATTTATTTAGCCAGTAAGTGGGAGTAGAGACAGAGGCTAAACGAGGTCACTAAGCTAGAATAGCCGGTTCGGAAGTCTAAAGACCTACTCGTTTGTCTCTAAATCTACTGACCGACATGGCCACATCTCTATTTTAAATTGCTTGTCTACTTATCTCCCATGAGTTCCAGAATAATCAATATCTCGCCTGAGTTGGATATTGCTCGATTGAACCTTCATCGCAATTGGCAAGAAACAAGTTCTAATTCCCGACACTCACATGCGCTTGCTTATTACTTCGCGTGCACGTCATGTAGGAAGAGGAAAGTGAAAAATTTGGCTATTCATCACACAATTCAACGTGCACTGTTCCACGTTAGCAGAGGCTGTTTTATGCAAGTCTAAGCAGCAATGTCAGCGCAAACGACTAAGCGACGTATCCAAAGGAGCATTGGAACAACTAGCATCGTTAACCCACTCTATTACTGTGTGACCTCGTGATGTCCCCCCGAGAGTCGAACTTGAGTCTTAGGTCTTAAAATCCCAAATTCTGACCACCATATATTGATGTCGTCACCGCTGTTATAACTACGGTCAATGTGATGATCACCACCCCTCCTCCTCGCCCAAGCCACCGCCTGGCATGTCTGATTCCTAAGGCATCTACCGCAAGCACTGCCACTACCAATGCAGCAGGCGTCATTGGAAGTAGAAGTAATTCATACTTACGAAAATGTCGCTGCTACCGCATTACCGTTGCAAAGAATGGGTCGATATGAGAAAGTGGTGCTCTCTGCTTGATAAGTGCGAACTGTATCGGGCCTTCAATTCTAGTTAGTGCTTGAACCATGCCTTAGCTACGAATGCATTGAATAGTGCCCCTGCAGCTCCCGCTAATTTTAGTGCTGATTTAAAGCCCATCCTAAATTAGCTAATGGTTTAATGATCTGCTTGATCCCATAACGAAAAGTGGCTCATCGAAATGCTAACTGTGTTGGGGGTGAACACCCTCACTGTAGACGAACTGACCTCTTTTATAAGGGATTTTATTGTTTGAATTGTCGCAAATCACTAAAAAGTCATTATTTAGCCTGAAGCCTCATAGCTAGTTTTGCTACGAAAGGTAATCGGTGCCCTATTTGCATCTAACGATGTTTATGCGACGTTGCTGATGTCTTCTGGCTGGATTCAACATGCATTCAGCTAGTTGGGATTGCGTACCACTACTTATTCCAATATGCAGTAAGCCCGAAAAACAGTACATTTCACGATGCGATGTAAGTGATCATGCTCCACAAAAATTAGGGAATGAATCGGCTGATCCTTTAAATGCTTGTAAGGCAGTAGAAATATGCTTTCATGCTGACTTCTTGCCCAAGTACCAGTATGCAATAAGCAATCAGTAAAAAAAGAGGTGTGAGAAGAATTGCCATGGAAGAACAAACAAAGAGGTCTTCAAATGTGTTTGGGTTCAGGATGGGAGTTGGTCGTCAATCTCATTTTAAGAGCAAGTTTTGTTCTATTGGTCACTTTATTGGTCTCTATGAAGAACTCAGTAATGCATCCCTTGTGTGAGCAGTGCAGAATCACAGTGCTGCCTATTGGTAAAACGGATTTGGCAGTCTTACGTCTACCATTTTATGTGTTGGAAGTGAAATCACTTAGTTGCGCTTCTAGGCGGCTACTAATCCCGCATTTTCTATATCTTTACAAGAGCATGAGATGTCCTTTCAAAGACATTTTCTTCCCTAATGGATCATTTACTAAGTGTGCGGATGTCAGTAGAGGTTAGCTAGTGCTAAGGATGCAGTTATTCCGTTTTACGGTGATGTCGGGTTTTGAGCTGTCCAGCATTCCACAACCCGGAAAAATTAAAGGCTCAAGTAAAAGTTACTTCAACTTTCTAGGCACGTACGGGGTTGTTTACAAGTGTCCCGATCGAAAGTCGGGGCATTAGGTTTGAGCATTCTGACCAAGGTGTACCTCAACTGTTCTCAGGGAAATCGCGCTTCTAGAAGATCCCGAACGTCCCAACGTTGTGGCGTAAATGCCAAAGACCCATGACTTTTTATGGTCAAGAACACGTTATTTTATGCGATGGCCAAATGTATATCTAGTTTTTGAATATTTAATTGTGAGTCCCAGGCTGCATTTGGATCCTAATTATAAAAACACTGGATTGCTCCTAGGAGCTGTTAAATTAGGATTTTACTTTTGCTGATTTTGCACTTATTCATCCATGTACTAAATGCAGAAGGCTCTTGGGTATTACCAAGTGGGACGCATTATCCACCATGATTTAAACCCAAAACGTGCTGGTCGATGTTGTGAAGGTGGCTGACTTTGACTTCACGCGTCGACTCATGAGTTAGAATCTGCTTTCCTTGAATTGCCCTGAAGTATTTGTCTAAATGACTGATCTCAAAATGCTGTAGGTCGGCACTCTATGGTACCGCTCTCGTGAGGTTCTGTTGGGCGAGACCCTCTATTGTCGCAGCGACCATAAGAGGTTTCTGGGCTGCATTTTCGCAGAATAGGCCGCAGGAGATTCGCTATTCAGCGATGACTCAAAAATTAGCAAAATTGTCTACCCATTCCAAATAAAGGGGGTACTGGTAGAGATAAATCGGTGGGGCATTAAAGAACTGCCTAATTATAACACTGGATTGTTTCCGCCTTGGCAAAGCAATAGACTTTGCTCCTAAGAAAAGTTAATGTGTACACTTGATGCGGACGCATCGCCACTATTCTCCTAAGTCCTCTTCTTCGTATAAATAGATGGATTTTTACCAACGAAGCAAATTGTACTACAAGATTCTCATTGTTTCGATAGACCCAGGAAGATGAAGTCCTTGTTTACTTGCAGTCACTAGCTCATTTAGACCTGCTCACTTCTTCTCTTCAACCCGCCATCTCGCATGAATGCGTAGCAGGCTATTCGCATCCCTTCTTTGCCAACCTTGGCAAAAAATCGCTACCTGTAATTGGCGAGGAGTAGGTTGGCCCACCGTTTACCAGAATTTCATGGAATTCACTGATCTATTCATTGCCTTAATCAACATCGACAAGAGTGACTTAGAAAGTCAATGAAAGAGGTAGATGAATTCTCTGAAAAAATGGCAGTTTGTCTCCCTTCTTCTTTTCATAAAACTTCTTTGGCCTAAAAATGATATCCTCTTTGCTAGCTTGTTAAGCTGAGGGTGATGCCTTCTATTGCGTTGCTGGTAATAGACTTATCATTGTTTCAGTGGCTCATAATAAGTGCACAATGTCTGAATTAGGGCGTTTAAAAAAAGAGAAGTCGCAATACTCTTCAGATCCCAAAAAGCGGGTTATAAAGTCTCTGACTGAAAACCATAATGTACATAAGCCTACAACCTAGCTTTTCGTGTAGAATCTTTTGCGCATACACCTTTCTGTATACTTATTTTTTGGTAAGTAGTTGTTAGGTCTTGATACCGTCGCTATAATGCAATATCCCCCTTTGGCCATTAGGTGTTGAATTCGTTGGGAAGGGAAGAAGAGTGATTATTTTAGTGGTGTTCTGTGTCATTGATCGACGCAGGATAATTGGCACTGAGCCAGTCAGAGTGTATGGTTCGGATGATTCAAGTGTCATTGTTATAGTGGCAGCACAAATTCATATTCGCTCTGTTGTCCGCGCAGCTCAGTGAACTGCTTTTTGCCAAAAATGATGCAGACTTAAAACACCCATATGTTGATACTTTCTTCTGCATGTGTTATGCATGCAGTCAGGTCATCACAGCCCACAAGTCCAGAAAATTGGAAAAAGAGTCCCACGCCAATCGTTTCACCTTCCTGCGATACGGCACTAATAAAGCTTGGAAAAGCTTTATTTATAATAAGCCTGCAAAACATATCTCACCAAATCTTTTAGCTACAAAAGAAAGATCATTAGCTGTTTTATGCGACAAAGGTACGCAGAGATAAGTGACCTCTGGATTGAAAAGTGCTTTGCTTCCGCGAGACAGAATAACAATAGCCCTAGGGGAAATTTCTGGTCAGTGTTCTAAAACAGCGCAAGAGATTTCATATGAACCCATACAAAATAAACGGTGCTGCGCACTTCAATAACGCAAGCTTTGACACCGCGTTGGCATCTGTGTTCACCTGTACCACCATCAACAGCCTTTTTAAGGTAGTGGTCATTTAAAATGCAAGGCATAAGTGTGCTTCAACCCCTACTGCATAAGATCTTAACGTCAGTTATCATTTAGGGTGAGTAGTAGTACATAATGGACATTTCTGCAACCACTGCACTTGTTTGACACCTCTGGATGGCCTTTATCAGCTTCAATTTTTAAACTCAACTGACATTTCTTTTTGCGAAATAAATTACTACTGAGTTCAATTAGTAGAAACAGTTGTTCAAAAAAGTACATACTGGCTATTAGGTAGTCCATTTCTTCCGCGTTTCAACCGATCGTCTTCATCGCTAATATTTTGCACCCAACAAAGTGCCAGGAATCATGAGTCGAATCTAAACAGAACCAAAGCAAGTGACGTTGGCACACTTTTCCGCAGGCTGCTTAAACGCTGCTGATGAAGTGCATCTTGAAAGTCATGCGCATGGGATTAGACCGATAGGGGTGTCTTACACGCATTCTGTAAGAGAATTTTCTATTGGACAAAAGATAACCTAAATACTATATTTACAAGCATTTATAGAAATATTGCATTGCGACATATGAGAGATGTCGTGGTTCTGGAAGAAGTTGTAGCCTATTAACCCCTTGAACTGGAAGAGAACAAATAGCTATAAGACGTAGCAGAAAGCTGCATTCTGGTCTCACAAAAAATAATGATATGTAGCTGCGCAGGGCTGCCTGGCATGTATGCTCTAGAAAAACAATCACCAGAACCATGTAATATCCATTCTCAGTAAAATATTAGCTGGCGCGTGTTCCAGGCTGCGAAAGCAACAACATAGCTTCCTCTACCCCATTTTCTAGATACATGCTCACAGTCGATTGCGCATGCAGGCATGCATAAACTGGTGTCAGGATATAGGGCTCGCAAATATGGTGCTAGAGAAATGTGCGGAAAGGACGTGTGATCCCCTTACAATCCAAGATCCTGAACAGTCTTCAAAGATTGTAATTAGATTTCCTTCTCACTAAGTAAGTATCGGACTTCTCTTGTGGTAAAAATGACATCGAGCAGAGGAAAGGATTTTTTCCTTGGTGAGTTAATAGTTGAGATGGCTGTTAAACGAACTCAACGTGCAGACACTTTACCATGACCAAGAAAATTTAAAGCCACTAATGCTGACGATTCAAATGCAAAATTTAAATTCTGCTACGTTTGTGTTCAAGCAAATAATTACATTAACAGGATTCGAACTGATGTGCACCGAAACACTGACTTGGCAAGATTGTGACGAATAGTAGAGCATTTTCATGATTGCATCATGCCCATAGAATGAAAATCAGTGATAATCTTTTCTAGGAAAGCTGGAATTTGCCGATGACTTTAGGAGAGATCTGATATTTTAAATATTTAACTAGCAGTAGGTAATTCGACCATTTAAACCATAAATTGCAAACCACATGATTTAAAACTGCCTCTTAAACAAGGGATCGTTAACTCCCTTTCTTAGAACGCTTACCACAGGAGCGTTCCCATTTTGCAGTTAAGTGAATTGTATTTGGCTTTAGTTGCGATTGTGACAGACAATTAGGAGGCAGTAGTCACATTAGAAATAATGACTGTACATATCAAAGCTGTCGTTACCTGTTTTGGCGTAAGTTCGTGGGCTACAAACATCCGTACCGCCTTAGATTCACAAAAGTCTGATGATAATAATTAGTAATAAATAAATAATTAATTTGCGATTTTGATTTCGCCTACATACGTTATGGATTAGTGAACAGTATGTCCCATCTGATGGTAAAAATAATGTTGGTCTCGGTCAAGCATACTAAAATATCCTCCTCGAAAATGCGCAGTGCATTAAAAACCATTATTGGCAAACACCTTTTTATCCCTTAACAGAAGAAAGTGTAATTCGTAATAAATCTTTAACTAGAGCTCTTAGCAAAAAATCTTTACGATGAACTTTAATTACATGATCTTATTGCTCAAACTTTGGTCCTGCTTACGAGTTCCGCTCCTCCGAGATTTGATTACATGTAATGCTGAAATCAGATCCGGGAAGTCCACATTCCTATCCGTTTAATTCAACACAAGTTCTTTCGCAAGTTTTTCACGACTTGCCAATTCCACCGTTAGAATGTTTATCTACCTTTGTGCAAATTGCCCTGCCGTGTTCACCAACGTTGCCTCAGGCCTTGAGCACTTAATTCGAGAGCATCAGGGTAGGAATTTCTCATTTTTAGGTGCATATCTCTGTGCGAATGCATTCATGTATTTGTGAATAAGTATTTGTGCTTATGCCTACTAGTTTTGCATCAGGTTGCTGCATAAATAAAATGTAGTAAGTAAAGCGATTCTGACTTAATCTGAATGACGATGAGATGCGCATTGAAGAGTTGACTCAAGTAAGTCGCTTCACAATCTTAGCCTCCTCTTTTGCGCATGCATGGCGCATTTTAGCCATCTTGGAACTGCATTGTCCGATTTGCCAGGCGTCTCACAGATCCTACGGGAGGCTCTTGTGGCATCAGAAAAGTAAGGATAATTATTAAACCTCTCCGTTTTTTACCGCATGTCCTCTTACATGTCGTAAAACTTCCTTTGATCCTCGGAACAGTCTGGGAACACAATGTATGCCATGTGTGCCTCGATCAATTCGTAACCTTCTCTTTGCTTCTCAGTCATTTCATCGGAGCGCATATTGGTGAGTGAGCATCTGTTAACCCTTAATCATAATTTCCTGCGTGGACTGCTCTCCATCCGAAGCTTTGATTTCCCACACAAACTTCTTCTAAATTTTGCTTCGTTATACAATGCTTCAGCCCAAAGAATGGCGAATTCGGAGGTGCGCTTTTACTGTACAGAATGCTTTTCAGGATATTCTGGGTTCGAAGCGATGTTAGATCACATGCGTTCGCATCATATTCGTGAGTGTTCCTTTGACGGACTTATTTTTGTAATGAGTGCATGTTGTGACGCCTTAGTGTCCTCTTTTTTGTAGACATTTGGCGCAATGTGTTTCGCGGAATGCGAACATACGCTAATCTGTGAGCGAAATCCGTAAGTTTTCAGTGATGCTTACTTGAAGATATTGCCTTCCTACTTTAAACTGATATCTTAGCAGGGTAAGAGGTTCAATGAGCAGAACATGATCATGTGAATCGTACAGATTTTAAAGGGGATTTTCCAGATTGTGTAAAACTAAGTAAGAATGCTCGATGGATATAAAAGGGCAAACATCGTAATTCACTGAGTTAAGTCATACTTAGATGTCACCACGGAAATGCCATATTGTTAACATTTAGGCGTGCATTTATAAACCACCAGGTATTTTAATGAATTATACGCGCGTTTTTCAAGTACAATGATTAATACCTGCTTGTTTGCTTTCTAGAGTTCTGCAGCGGGCCGCCTAAACTTAGCAGCTATTAGCTCTGCGAGAAAGCATATGTTTGACATAAGACAAGCATGCTGCTTTTATTAGTGCAATCGCTTTTATTCTCTTCACTGTTACACTCAAAGCTGGATTTTCGTTAAAATGTTGGAAAATGAAGATAAGAATTCAAATCCCAAAATGCATCAAAAGGATGCAGCGTAGAGAATAAGGATAGAGTTGTGGAATGAAGCATGACATTCTCATTTTTGAGGTTGTGCGGTGCAGTATGGCACAGGGAAGTAACCATTATTCAATGAGCTGACTGTTGGGACTCATAGGATTTCAATGCGAGCATTGATGTAGTCAGTTCATTTCAAGGCTTACATTGGACTATATTTAATAATAACTGCGTGCACTATAGACTCCTCAGTCGTCGAGGTATCTGACGTATTCTTGTGCGATAACAAGTACTGGGATCGCAGCAGAGAGCAAAGGCGCTTCAGAGGTGACGATGAGATAGACATTAAACATAATTGCTGCACATGCTTAAGGCAGTCATCGAAGGGTAGTAGTCTTCGAGAAGTGCGCCAATCAGGAAACAACAGAAGGAAAAGACTTAGTTAAGATGATAAAGTGAAAAGAGTCACTAGAACATATCTTTGCTGTGGGCACCTGGCTAAACAAAGGTTGCGTAAGAATTGCAACACCGACATGATCGTGACCGGATGTTTGCTGGAGTAGCTTATTTTACCAGCTCTGGGACTCAAGTGCAGAGAAGTAGTGTAGTAATTGCAAGCAAAGATTCACATGAGCCTAATGCTTCTATTTTTAGTTAGTTAGTAGCTTCAGTCCAAGCTGGATCAAGGAAAAATATAGTAATTTCTTTTGGAGAAAACAGTTACTACTTACTCGACAAGTGACTAACGTTTTGCTCTACTCCATTTAGACCACGTGGTGTTTCTTTTCCCCTTCTTTGTTATGAGCAGCCTTTAAAATGGCAATCCTATTAAGACCTTTGCTGAACTGAATTTAGCATACAATCGAGACTGTTATCCAAGATTGTGAAATGCTTATGCCTCGCCACCTACACCCACGGTACTTTTGGCAGTTAACTCAACTTTTGGCGGAAGTGGAACAGTCGCCTTGATATAGAGCAAAAATCTTTTCGCCTTTATGTGATCCCAAATTAATCAGAATTGAAAATTGGTATCATGCTTTCTTTTGTAAATTCTCGCAGCAGTTCTCATTTCACTATTTTTCAATTTAGATGTGACCGTTGTGCAAGGATTATAGCTCAGCAAAGAAGTTAGGACTAGAAAGGGTACAAGGCTTCGTTAGTTTCATCCATCAGGAATCAGCGGCACATTTATTTCTGCAAGAGACTAGGGCAGTTCATGTCCGGCGGAAGGAGTGTCTATTTTGACAAGAAAAGCTAGGGGAACAAAATAGTAGAGATGCGCTCAATTCATCTTCTTTGATTAAAAAATTGTACAAAAAATAAGAATCAGTACGCTGCTTTTTTGAGTTCCTGAGGCAAATTCTGACAATTCAGGTGTGATTAAAATGCAAATTGTCTATATTGGCAATGAAAACTGAGGGAGTACGGTGCTGGAGGAGGGAATGTGGAAAGACAGAAAGGCATGTGAATCGATAGAAATGTTGAAGTGTTCCAGAATTGAACATTGACGACGTCAATGCGTGAGAACATGAGGCAAAGAAAGAAAAGTCGATTAGACTAGGTCAGAAAATGCGTTTTTGAGCACCTAACGCTTGATGGAATGGGAAATATATAACATATTTCCAAACAGTTTTGTCCCTTTTTTATCAGTTGCATTATGGATGTAGTTTATTCTTTCTACACCTGCTTTGGCTTCCTCTTCCTATCTACCATCCCTCCCTATCCTACTCTTAACCCAGTTCTCTATCTCACCGACATTTACTCTACTTAACTAAAATTTTCTTTCATTCCCAGTGGTTTTGCAAGAGAAAAACGGTTGTATTTAGACGTGGTGCCATTACTAGAAGCATTCATGCCCAATCTTTCCTTCCTCTCTTTACTCACTTACCCAACTAAGCAATCATTAATGGCGGCGTAAGCTTCTTTATGACCGCCTGTATAGAAGGTAAATGGAGCAGCTTAAGTTCACAAATCTGCATAAATTTATGCAATCATGGAATGGATTTCAGGCGATGGGAAGGGATTCGTTGCTAAGAACCTATCAAAGAACCTTTGAAAATCCATTTCTGTGATACATTCCAGTCTTTGGTTAAAGAAATGATTGACGGGAAGTCAGCGGAGAGGGCATGCATACGTCTATTTACACGTTAGCAACATCGCCGCTTTGTCATCATACTCAGATTAACCCTACGCAATTCAGCCAGCGCCTGCATATTTGTCGCCTTTGTGAACTACTGCACTGTAATCAATCCGATGACGTGACGTGCCACCCAAACACCAGAGTTTTCTTGTACTCAGTTCATACTGCTAAGC